>RJWM01024807.1:0-30224 GCA_004363535.1 Dasyprocta punctata | reverse complement strand
CTTTGTGTTTAGTCTTTTCTAGAAAACAAACTGAAATATTGTTAAATAAAATGAATAGAATTGAGAGGATGCAAGTTTGGACATTTTCTTACCATCTTACCTGTCATTTGCTTGAGGATGAAATGATATTTCCTGCTTTAAAGGAAAATTTTCCAAAGTGCTGAAACAATTTTACACAATTCATGGTGGATGTAAAAATAACCTACAATAGTGTCTTATGCCAAATTAGGCAGCACTTTAGAGAAGCAGGGAATAAAGGCTCAAAGTGAGAGGGAGCTAGGAAGGGAGCATTCTCTTCCTTGTCAGAATAATTGGTTCATTAAATGGAAGGAGAGAAGGGGACGAGATAAAATAAGAGGAGAGTTCCCAGTATTAAATATGTATTGCACAAGGTTTTTCTCAACTTGCTTTATAGCATCAGAGCTGATGTACATAGACCTTAATATACAACACATTGAATAAGAAGCTGGATTCCAAATTGTTCAATTCTGCGATTTTTTTCCCAATGATAAAGAGGAGGTTGCACTGGTTCCCCTTATCCCAGGGATCAGGCCCTGAAGCTCAGCAAAAGGAAGAAAGGACTGATTAAAACCACAGCAGCCAAGACCTTTGTGCAGTTGTGATATGTGGGTGTATAGAGAGGCATGCCGGAATAAAGAGCACACATGTGGCCAGTGGAGTGCTGTGAGCACGCTTCTGGGTTGAAAAGCCCCATTATAAACATAAGTCATTATTAGCAGCCGGCATAAATAGCATGGCCTGTCATGGGGTTAAGATCTGTGATCTGCTGGGACTTGTACTCTTCAGAGCAAGGAGACAGAGCAGCTGTGTGACAGCAAAATCTGTCTTGAGAATACATCCAAGGGCCCATGGAAAAGTCGTTGCTCATAGACATGGTCTTTAATTAAAGTGGTTGTTATAGAGAGGAAGGTCGTCAATTGGAGTTGACCCTTGGATCAAGTTTTGATCTCCAACTAACTGTTCAGTTTTATTCAAGGGACAAAGAGTCAGGAGGGGACCAGAGGGAATAATATCAACGCAGGAGACACATGAGCTTGTGATGTGCAAAACCATAAAAGGTTCAAAGTTTGGGGTTTGGTTCAAATAAAATCCTAAGAGTTCAGATGGTTTTGTAAACCCTCTGAACCTCCTGAATGTAAAGAGCCCACTGAAAGAAATCTTGAAAGAGCACAACAGTCCTCAGAATGTTTGGCCACCTCATAATAAACGTGGCCAGAAAAATAACCATCAGCAATGTAGGCAGGTGCCACCAGTGGACAAAGAAAATCCCTTGAATACCACACAAGGCAGGTTCCCCGAAGAAATTAAAAAGTATGAAAAGAAGCATAATGATGCATATCGTATTAAAAACAGCTCTGGTCAGACAATGAAAAACAAGACGGGCTCCTGCAGCAATTGCTGGTTCAGTTTGCAAACAAACCATAGAATCCCACTGTAATCATGGTCTCACGTAGCAGCATTGTCCTCCCAAACTCAGTCTATCTTCATACGTCTTCAAACGTTTTGGTTCTAGTGTAGAAGCTTGGGGTTCATTATGCTAGAAAACCCCTGGATAGGGAGTAAAGTGAATCTAAATCTTTGCAGCAGTCCATTCATCTTTGAACTCTGCACCTCATTCCATTGTTTCTCTTG
The DNA here is from genome assembly GCA_004363535.1 of Dasyprocta punctata. Lineage (NCBI taxonomy): Eukaryota > Metazoa > Chordata > Mammalia > Rodentia > Dasyproctidae > Dasyprocta > Dasyprocta punctata. The sequence continues at coordinate 28,571 of RJWM01024807.1, read as the reverse complement.
TAAGCATAAAAGTGACCACAGGCAGATTTGTATACCCAGAGTTTCTTCTCAGAATCTTATAATCATCTTGTAAGAAATGATATTCACTCAGACACCTAGTGTCTTTCTCTTTGTTGCCTACCTAGAACTTCTAAGCTAACGTTCTCTCACCCTCTATAATTTGTATTTTATTTTTCCTTACATACCCACGATAAGTGTGTCCTTGTAGTTGAATATACAATTGTAGTTGAAATGGATATAGTAAAGCAAAGCATAGTGAGGTGTAAATTTTAGAGACTAGCCTGATGTGTTTTCTCTTCTAGGTTAAAGGTTTTTGTGTGAGAGTAATTTATTATCCTATGTCAACCTAGAGAAAGTTAGAGAAATTGATGCTTGAGGTGTCTATTCTATCTTATATACAACTGGACTGTACAATATCATAGTCTTGGATTCTTTCATCCAAGCCTTATCTGCGAGTATTATGCACCTGCTGAGATTATATAGCTTTATCTCCTGTGGAAGAAGGGCCTTAATCTCAGATATCACCCTCAACCAAATGCAAGCTCCCTTGAGACAGCTGTTCCTAAAGAGTGTCAGACATGGGCATGTGACATTCTGTAATTGTCACCCCTTTCTTGCTTGCCTCAAATTACGACAACTCTTAAGAGCCACCTGGCTTCAGACTATCTCCACTCCTTTGTTTGATGATCCGCTGAGGATTCAGAAACAATCCATTGTCAACTGCTCAACTGTCCTCCCTCATTTGCTTATAGATGTATCTAAGTTTTCTCCTTGATACACCATTTGCATAGCATAGCTTTCTGGTTTTCAAAAATCTCCATGTAGTATAATAGTTCTTCTTGCATTCTGAAGGATTCCAGACAGTTTGTCCTCAATACTACTGCTCAGCAGAATAGTGCTACACATTGCAGAGTGGCTGACACCTTGCAGTGGGAAAGAGGGGAGGGAATTGGAGGGAGAGAGTGGTAGGGAGGGCTGAAACCAGACTGCAGGCTGCAGAGTGAATAGAGGTCACCTGGGGCCTTGGCAATTATGGGTGCATAATAATGGGTCTTAGCATACCAGAGGAAAATCCTCACCTCTGTCATACAAGCTATCATTCCATTTTCACCTCCAACCTGCAAATTTCAAAATCGATCCTTACATTTTATATCTGCCCTCCACGTTTCAGGTACAAAAACATTTCAGAACAAATGTGATCTGATCATTTTCCTATAAATAGAGATCTTAATTATCACATTTACCCATTTTATTTCTTTTGAAAGGTTTTTAGAGGTTGTGTATCAATGACATCTCTTCTGAAGGATTTGCATTTGAAAGGCTGTTGTTCAAATTTAATTCACATTTGACACAATGTTTTCTCTTGCAGAACATCACCCGGTATCTGAAAATCAGTTTTCAGCAGTCTCTTTTCTACATTCCTCTGATCATTTCTCTTTTTATTATGGGGATATTCTAAGTGAATTTCATGTGTGTTGTGGAAATGAGAAAAAAAATCAGAAAATGTTCAGACCCTTTATTCAGACCCATTTTGATTTTTAAACTGCACTTCCTATATTGTCTTCCCTGTGGGGAGTGCAGCCAACAGAAGCCTGCAGGACAGTATCTCTGGGCTACCTGGGGTTTGTGGGGGGCAGAACAAGCATTAACCTGAAAGGAGCTCAGTGCCTGGTTGTTGGAGAGTCACGATTAATTTCTGTCTCTGATTCTTTGCACTTCTCCTGTGAGAGCAAGCTGGTATGAAATCACTCCACATGCATGGAGGTTTGTTTTGCACGTCAAGCTCCACAAGCTCTCAGTGAAAACTCAGGTTACATCGCTCACAATCAGGCTGGAGAGAAGGTTCTCTTTAAGTGTGGCGGAATGTACAGATTTGCTCGTGGCTAATCCTGTCATTATAGAAGGGAAAAAACATCCACTCTGGGTATTGGCAGAAGAAGCCCCCTTCTTGAGAAGCACTGTCCAAAGAGATGAGAGACAGCTGGAATTAGTGGCTGTGTGTTTCATATGCCGTTCTCAGATTAGCAAAGCTTTTGTCCACATAGTTAGATTTTTTCACCTCTACTAAAGAAACCCCCAAATCAGATGCAAATGCAGGGTACAAAGTAAACTGCAGAATGGTATGCTGTCATCATATCATTGCTCATTTTATAGGTTTTGTCAGTTTCTGAAAAACGGTGGAGGATAATTGGCCTGAGATGTAAAGCCACATTCTGCTGTTCCAAGGAACAAAGAAAGACAGCTTTAGCCCACAAGGCCATATTTTGTGAAACATACCCTTCTTTTTTAATAATGAGCTGATACACTGTGCTGCTTCTCAGCTCTGAAAAACCTGTAGTTTTCCCCCTGCAATGTTGTACAGGCATTTAAACTGGTGCCATTTGTAATGCCGTGGTCGGTCTCATTGAACAAGGAGAAACTTCACTTGTTATTTTAACGAAAAAGGAATCGCGGCTCCACTCCGGTGTGACTGTGAGAGCTGCAATATCCTTCCAGTATATTTGACCCCAGGATGATAGCATCAGAAACAGCGAAAGCTAATAATCAGGACCTACGAGCTGCCATCCTAGCTGCTATCCTGATCTTCTGGGTGTATTCAATGTTTCCGGTTTAGAAGTGGGCAAATATTTGTCAAGAATTATAAATATGAAAATATGACTAAGGAATGCAGATCATACACAGAGACAGAAAAAGTAGCCAAGACTCCCTTTGCAAATCATGACCATGCAGTTTCAGCTTAACAGCCTTGCCAAATACTTCCTGCTGAGGCATTGCTTCAGGGCACTATGGATTAGTAATCTTGTTCTTCCTCCTTTGAGCTCAATCATCATTTTAACTTTTCTTACCCTTATTTCATGGCATTGTAGTGTACGTGACTCAACTCACATTATTCTTGATATAGAAGAGTAATTTTCTTAAAAGTTAGTTTGATTACCTCACCTTTGAAATTCTCTAAATGGCTTCCTCTACCTAGGATAAATCTAAAACTCTGCCATAGCCCTCAAACTCAGCTTCATCTGTGCTTGCCCTTATGATGCCGATCTCTCATACTACACTTCACCCCTTATTTATAAGCTAAGAACCCTGGCTTGCTTTCTTCTCCTAAGTATATCAGCTCTTTTTGCTTTTCCTCAAGTTAGCTGCTCCTTACTCTTGCCTTCAATGAAATTTATGCTGGGCTTTCTTCTGAACACTTGGGCCCTGCTTGAATTTTACTCCCTGGTTGATGTCTTAATCCATTTATCCATAGTAGGAACCTCTTACTCCCTCTTATCCTAAGTCTACACTTTGAGGTGATATCTTACATTAAAGATATTTACGTATAATTATTTCCTGTTGTTATCTTTCTGCTTCCTCTAAACTATATACCTCTAAAAGTGAAGGTTGAGTCCTTTTCTCCTCCCTTTCTTCCTCTTATCTCCAGACCCTAAGGCAGTACCTGGGAAACATTGAGCGGTTAATAAATTTTGGTTGACTAAGTAAATGTAGCTGTTGTAGTTCAAACCATGTTTTAATTTTGTCTTCATTTGCCCCGCCCGCCCTGAAGAGTGGAGCTAGGTCTGTCTCTTATTGCATCTTCATCCTCAACAATTTCGTGAGCTCATGAAGCACGTTCTCTTCCCTTCCCATTATCTTGTGCATTTCAGTAGTAAAGGACAAAGTCAGGGTGATATTATTCAGTATAGGCAAGGGCACTGCAGATGATGTCTTAGTTACTTTTCGCTCGTTGCTGAGACAAAATACCTGATGCCCAAAATTAGGGAAGGAAAGGTTTATTCTTACAGTTTCTTGGGAGTTTCAGTCCATAAAGTGGGCTCCAAGGCAGCATGGGATGATGGGGCTACAGTTCATGGCGGCTGCAAGCTGCAAGCCGCAATCCGCGCTGGCGAGAGAGAGAAGGTGGAAGGGGAAGACCCACCTTCCCTTACGCTGTATGTCAGCTCCACCCCTGGGCGGGCACAGCGCTCACATTGTCAATCAACAAACCAATAACAAACCAATAACTCAGCCCCATCAAAATTATATGAGGACTTGGGGGTACACTGCATTATCACCCAATACAGACGGGAAGGAGAGAGAGCATATGATAGAGGGCGTCAGCATGGGTCCATGTCTTCTCAAAAGGCTCCTGGCAAAAGGAGAGCAGAAATAAGCTAAGCAGATGGCGGGAGACATTTGCTTTTGCAATTCAATTATTTGTGTTTTGTTGCCTTTCTGACAATTTCAGCTTTTAAACCCTGATAGGTGGGGTCTTGTCTCTGGTTCTTACTGAGGTGTCACCTAGTAGAGATTTGATATTTTATAAACATTGATTGTTTAGAAGTAAAGTTTCTTAGTAGTGCAGGAACCTTCAGGAATTGCATCTGATAAACTTGATTTAAACCAATGTTTCACGTTATATGACCTTGACTAGCATTGGTCTGACTCTCCTACGCACATTTTCTCAATCAGTTTTTCCAGTGCTGATTACTGTAGTGATGTCAGATGGACTCACTACCTGAATCTGAAAATTGAGGTGTTTTCTTTTTCATTGCTGTTGTTGGTTTTTTGTTGTTGTGGTTTTGTTTGGGTTTTTGTTGTTGTTGTTGTTGTTGTTTTGTAGTTGAATATCACTCCATGGCAGCAGTGGACATTTTAAACACCAAAAGTTAATTAATTCAATAAACATTTATTACAGTATGCACTACATGTTCATGGTCCAGAATACAGTGAGGAGTTGTCCTTATATTTTCCCTTTTTCTGTCTCAATTTGAAAGATGAACAGCTGTCTTAGTTACCTTTTTCCTATTGCTGAGACAACATACCCAACACACAAAGGGAGGAAAAGTTTATTTAACTCACAGTGTGTAGAGGTTTTGTCCGTAATCAGCCAGTTCCAAGGCAGAGTGACTTGGCAGACAGACATCACAGAGGAGAAACACCTCCTGGTGGGCAGAAGGTAGCAAAGCAACAAGTGAGGACCACAGCTCTTTCATCCAGACTGGTAGGGTGGGTAACACTCACACCTTTAATCTTAGTGCCCTTGATGCCAGCATTGTAACATTAATCAATTCCAGTGTGACATACTCTAGATCCATTCACCTATAAAAAAGCCCTGAATGAGGCTTTGGGGGGACAGCTAAACACTAACCATAACAATTACACATATATACTTCTATATGTATGTGTATATATATATATATATATTTATATTTACCATTTTATTTATATATATATATATATATATATATATATATATATACATACTACTTTAGCACACTCAAATTTGCTTACTAAAAATATGTCTGCTATCACCTTGGCATGCTCAGTGATTTTATTAGCACTGCACTGTTCATTGGAAAAGAGTTTAAACTGTTCACAAAAGTGTGCTGTTCTTGCTCTTTAGCTAACAGAAATTTTTTCAATTTGACAACCATGAGAGGTCAACAGATCTGACAAGAAACCACTGACAAGAATTTATATTCATGACAGTATATTTGGTTACCTTTTTCTGCAATAAAATCTCAGAGTGTAAATTAAACTGTAATTTTTTATTTTAGAAAGCAAAACAGAAAAAAGGGTAGAAATAATACAGAATTTCAAAAAAAAACCAGTAAGAAATCAATACTAGTTAATATATTATATATTGTTATCTTAAAAGTAGTTGCTCAAGTTACGAGACTGAGGAACAAAAACTGATCAGACAATCAAACAATGACAACACAAACTATGTCTTTGATGAACTAACAGAGAATTAGTTGTATAATTATCTATCTTGCATACTTATACATACATACAGTTATATGAGTATACACAATTTGTAATAGCTAAATTTTGGAAACAACAAAATGCCCATCAACTGCAGAATGGATGAAAAAGATGTGGTATTTTTATACAATGGAACATTACTCAGCTATAAACTGAAATTTTTAGTGTGCTGAAATTAAATGTTTTCAAATAAATAGAAATCATGTAAGAAAGCTCCATGATCTATGAAACACTATGTAAAATGGTGATTATAACCAGTTTGTATATGCATTAGATTATACTGATTTATTATTAGCATTATCATTGAAGTTAAGTAGGTTGATTTAGCAATGTATTTTTATCAGTGTTAGCATATTATGCTAATTATCAACATTGTCTATGTTTAGAAACCTGTATTTGTCAAGAACTGTGGAGGGTCTCAGATTTTATTCCACTTGCAAGCTAACAAGTTAGACTGCCACCATTTCAATGATGCTGGAAGGTACATGAGACTTCTGAGGCAAGGACACATTAGTACTCAAAACACTTTGGGTGTCCTAACATCAAGTTTGCATTGGTTCCTGTTGACCCCTAATTCTCTTTACAGATAATGAAAAAAATGAATCCAGGTGGATTCTGTTCATATAGTGGGTGTGTGCTACTCTGAGGTACATTGAGTTTAGGAAACCCCAATCTGTTTAAAGCACTGCAGGCCAACCTACCTAGTCTTTATTTCAGAGGTGAACATTATCTTTATTTCATTGTTTAAGAAAAGAATATCTGAGGTTTGTACAGAAAGAGAGAGCAAGAGAAAGAGAGAGACAGAGAGACAGAGACAGACAGAGAAAGAGACAGAGCACTATATTTATTTTCTAAGGATGTTCTCTTGCATGAATGTCTTGAAAAGCTCACACAATTGAAAAGTCTAGGACAAGGAGTGTCACAAAACATACATAAATATCATCACTCACTATTTTATCTTTAAATTCTTTTGTAGTGCTGAGGGCTCAACCCAAGGCTTGTGTATGCTAGACAAGTGTTCTACTACTGAGCTACCTTCCCAGTCCTATCAAATACTTTCAAAATATCATGCTAAAAATGATGTTGAGTTTTAAATAAAACACTTTAAGCAATGACTAACTGACATATTGGAGACAGTTTATTTTACAATTTGAATCAAGATGTCTTTCATGAGAAGTCAATGTAGTGGTACTTCGCTAAAGAACTCTTTCGTTTGTGAACAGTTTGGTTGCAAACAGAAGCATTTGAAAAAAAAATTCTTTTTGTTAATGAACTCTGCCTTGGGTACTGAACATGATCATGGCCACCTTTCCTACATGAACATGAATGTGGCCATTTTTTTCAGAATCGTGGAACAAATTAAATTCATGAATGGAGGTACCACTCTATTCAAATTTTAAGACTAAGAGATCATATTCTGACTTTTTAAATGATGTAATCTCAGTTTTTGTATATAATATGTCATTGCCTGTGTGACAGACTAAAACTGTGATTAGAATTTTTTGAAATTTGGTAAAAAAATATTTCATTTTTGAGAAGGATAACATTTCTTTTAGAAACTGTTAACATTTTAGAATTTGAAATGTTGAAAATCTTTTGTCATGTCAGAAATTTCATTATGTTCATTACCATGATTTTCCTCATAATTTTTCTGTATATGGCAGAGTTATGATTACTCATAACATATAAACTCTGCCTTGAAGAAGATTCTGTAGCACAATTCTGCCTGTTACCATGAACTATGGATGGTTGGAATCCTCTGTTTAAAGCGATAAAAATAGAGAAAATGGAGGTCCCCAACTTCAGAGTTAAAAATTATTCATTGTGAAATTTTTAGGTTTAATAGATTCTTTATACTTCTGTCAAATTCCTGTTCTTATAGTGATGCAGGGACTTTGGAAATGAGCAACATCTAAGATGTTGTCCATTCTCTGTAAATCTCACAGCCTAGAAGGTGAGTAAATGGGAAATGAAGCCAATCTACCCATGATGTCCTGTCAATTTCCTAACCTGTAATAAGTCATTAGAAAACCAAAGCACATTTAGGATTAATCAATAGGAAGGAAAAGAATAGTATGCTTTCTACAAATAAGTAGAATTTTTCACCTTTAATACCAACATTAAATTTTTTCATGAAAAATAACTTAAAGCAAATATACAGTAAAAAGAAATCCAGCTTTTTAAGCTTTCATGTGTGACATTTGACTGGTTTCTTAACCTCTGTTTACTCTAATCTTTCATCTGAAAACAGAGATAATGAAATTTTCTACCTGCTGTTATTGCTACAAAAATTAAGAAAGATGGAAGGAACTTGGAACAATAAGCACAAAATTAGTATTCAAGAAATGTCAGACATCATGGTTGTGGTTCTTTTCAGGGTAGCATCACTAACACCTTTCAAAAATGGTGCACCTGACCACATAAATGTAATTTATCTATTAAAGTTAATTTTTAACACACACTCACACATATATTTCAGTTAAATGCTTTAAACTTTTGTCAAATTGGTTAAATTATAATGCATTCCATAAAGTCAAAATATAGTATGAATTTTGATGTAAAAATTATATTAAAAATTTGATGACTTTTAGTGTAATCATTGGTTTCTGTGACCATAACGGCATTCTATTTTAGAACATTTTATCATCTACCAAAGAAATTTCTTGCCTATTATCAGTTAGTTTTCATTTTTGCCATTTATCCTCTCCCCCTCCATATCTTAGTTACTTTTCTTATTGTTAAGACAAAATATCTGACATACAAATTTAGGGGAAGAGAGGTTTATTTCAGCTCACAGTTTGTGGATGTTTCAGTCCATAATCAGCTGGCTCCAAAGCAGGACCGTATGGCAGTGGGGCATCACAGAGGAGTAACAGTCCATGGCAGGGCAGGGCAGGCAGAAGGCAGCAAGCAGCAGCAGCAGCAGTAGCAGCAACGGCAGCAAGCATGTGTTCCCTCTCTCCCTTTGTATTCCATCCAGGCTGTAAGCCCATTGATTGATGGCAGCTGCCCCAGGATGGGGCTTTCATTATCCATGCCATTAATCTGATTCACACAACCTAATTCAGCCACCTTCAAAACTCCCCACCTATGTGTGTGCCTTTTGGGAGTCATCTAGATACAAACCATAATACCTATATATCTCTAGAGTGACATTTTTATTTTAATCTTTATATATTTGCCTATTCTGGGTATTTCACATAAATATAAAAGTCATACAATAAAATTAGTTTTACTATTGGATTTTCTACTGAGTTGATATTTTCAAGGTTCATCTGAATAATAGCATTGTTACTATATTTCTTTCCATTGGTAAATTACATTTGATTTTATGAATATAGTACATTTTGTCTATGCATGTATCAATTGGTGAGTATTTTGACTGTTTCCACTCTTTGGCTCTGTCAAATAAAGCCAAAATGTACACAACATGTACATGCCAACATGCTTAAATTGTATGAATATGTGTTTCAGTTTACTTGTCTTATTAGCCAACTATCTTATCACAAAGGCACAATATCCAACAATCATGATTTGCAAATGGTTTTTATGACTCTATTGTGATTAACATGTTGTTTTTCTCACGTTTTATTGATATACTATAGTCATAACACTAACTGACTTCCAGAAATCTAACCACCCTGAGTTCATTGAATAAATCTTACCTGAAAAAAAAAATATATATATATATAATTATTTTTATGTATTTTAAATTTCATTTTTCTTGTGTTGACTTTTACAACTGTATTCTTCAGATATTAGTTGGTGTTTTATTTTCTTGTGGCATCTGTCTTATTTTGGCATAAAGATACCAGACTCATAATTTAAGCAGGGAGGCCAGACTTCAACTTTTAAAAAACTATGAAAGTTGGTGATAAACCTCATTTCAAAGTTTGACAGAATTCACCAGTAAAGGCATTTAAGCCCAGGCTTTGTATTTGGTGAGGAAAATATTTAATTTGTGGATTGATGTCTTTACTTTTCATTGCTTTAAGCAAATTTCATGCTCTCCCTTCACCTCTGGGTCATTACGATGCATCTTCCTTGGAAAATGTCCACTTTTTCCAAGTTACCAATCATTGATATAGAATTATTTCTTTAAGATTTTTTTTTTTATTTCTGGGAGCCCAACAGTGACAGCTGTCTGTTTATTCTTGGTTTTATTAAAATGAGCATTATCTTCCTCTTTTGTTTTGGTGCACTGTAGTTAAACAATTTTCAATTTGAGTCATCTTTTCAAAGAAGATGCTTTTGGTTTGGATATATTCTGTTTCTTCTTTTCCTGTTTCTTATTTCATTGTTTTCCATTTCAATCTTTATTATTTTCTTTGTCTGCTTATTTTAGTATGCATGTCTTTTTCTGGCATCTTAAGACAAAACATAGACCTTAAAATATTTCTTCTTTTTCTTCTTGCATGTGTGTTTCTGTTTATATCTGCAGATTTCTTTTTAAACACTGCTATAGTTGTGTGTCATAGTTTTAGTATGTTGTGCCTTCATTTTAATTTTATCTCACAGTATTTTTCTAACATTTTTTGTTTTTCATTTGACCCATTCATTGTCTATGTTGGTCTGTACTGCTTTTGTTAGCAAATTTGTGAAATTCCAAGTTGTTACCAATTTCTAGTTTCATTCATGTGGGTTAAAATATCTTTTTTGTGATTATAGTTACTTTACTTTATTTTTAGTTTCATTTCTATTTTTAGAATAAATCTAGTTGCGTTTCCCAGGCTGGACTGGATCTCCTGGGCTCAAGCAGTCCTCTCGTCTTAGCTTCTGAGTAGATAGAACTATCCATGTAACACCAGGGTTAAATTATTTTAAAGGTATTGAGGCTTGTTTTGTAGTAGTATATGGCCAATCCCAGAAAAATTGAAAAATTTACATGTGTAGTTAAGATAATGTACACTCTGCTGCAGTCTGGTAAAATGTTCTATAGATGTTGATCAGGCCTAGTTGGTTTATAGTATTGCTCAAATCTTTCAATTTTTGCTGATTACTCTTCCTGTTTTAACATTCACTGAAAATAGGATAACAAAGTATTTGTTGTTGCTGAATTCTCTGTTTATCCCTTCAGTTTTGTCACTGTTACCTTTATATAATTTGAGATTTAAGCTGCTTCCATATTATGATATTTTTATATCTTTAATTGTAATATTATTCTGATAAAGTGACACATTTATTGTGATAAAACTACATTTTTCATCTCATAACTTTTAAAATGTAAAGTTTATTTTTATTAATACATAAATATATATGAGGGCCAGGCTCAGTGGCTTAATCACCTACCAGGCAGGCATGAGCATGTGAGTTCAAGCCCCAGTACTGCAAAAAAATAAATAAATACATAAAAGAAGAATTAGTCTCTACATATATACATATACCCACTCTAAGATTCTTATAGTTGCCATTAGCATAAATTTTTTAATTTACCTTTCAATATATTTTTATCTTTGAATCTATAATATATGGATAGCTTATATTTAGAGGCAGCTTATAAAATTTGATTAAAAGTATAATGAATATAGACTTGCTAAATTTTTTAAACAACTTTATAACAGTAAAAGACACGTTTCCTATAATGATGAGATAAATGTGTTCAAAGCAAGGGGGGATATTTTGAGTATTGTACTTTCAGTGTGTCTTTCAGTGCAATACATTTTTAAATGTTTAAATTTAAACATTCACTGTACTTGTTAATAGTCTGACACTGATCAACAATTATCAGAAATTTCTGTGAAATAGAACTATTGTAGTATGTTCTTATCCATCTTATTCATTGACTCTTACAAAATGTAATTTCAGGGGCTTCTTAAAGTCAAAATAATACCAAAGATAAATGTTTTAAATAGATTAAGGACATTAAAACAGCCATGAAAGAACAACTAGAGACACTCATGAAAAAGAACTGCTTTGGAAAAGTGGCAGGAATGATAGGAGAAGTGTGTCTTTGATGTGAGGGGGTATATTTTGAGAGAGATAAGTGAAAATGTATCTTTTACTGTAATACAATTTTTATTTTAGTATCTATCACTTTAATCATGTTTATGTAAACATTTATTATATATTTTGATCACACATTATATGTGACTATAGTTCAGATTTATACTGTTAATTTTAATGAGACAGAAATATTACTTTTGTACAACCTTTAATCTCCATTTTATGATATTGTTATAAACCCATATATGTAAGTTAAAACAGTAATAGTACATGGTTGTCATTTTATGTCTCTTACAGATGTTAAAAGAAGAAAAAATCACATATATATATCTATTATAAATTTTTTGTTATCCTTTTTTCTCTTTGCTCTTTGACTTGGACAATCTCTCTCTTCTACTTCTCTGATTTTTTTTTTTTCTGAGTAGTTCAAATATCACTTTTAGCCTTCCTACTAATATTTTCATTTCAGCTTTTGTACTTTTAAATACTACAGTTTAAATTTGATTACTTAAGATTTCCTTATCTTGATTTTTCCTGTTTGCTGTATCGAGTTCATTTGTGCCTATGGATTCAAGTACCCATCTGGTGTCATTTCTTTACTTCAGCACAGGTTTACTCTTACCTACCTCCTACTCTTATTATCAAATCTCTATCTATAGATTAAATCCCAATAATGCAATTATATGCCAATCGTTTTATACACTTGCTTTTTAAGTCTCTTAGGAAAACACAAAAAGAAACATGAACTTTAATTCTCTCTTATAGTTACATAATTGCCTCTACCGGTAGTTTATTTTTTCAAGTGAGCTTGGATTACTTCTAGAGTAATGTCTGAATTAGTTTTCACTCTAAAGACATTTTTAGTACAATTGTAAGTCAGATATGCTGTCAAGAAATTCTCTCAATATTTTTCATCTGAGAATGTCTCCATTTCTTTTATTTTCGAAAGATACTTATTCTGTGCATATAACATTTTTGACTGAGATTTTTCTTTCAGTGGGTTCAGTGTGTCATCCCACTGTCTTTTGGTCTTCATTATCTCTCATGGGAAGTTCACTGTCAATCCTGTTGAGAGTTCCTTATTCAGAGTTATTTTCCTTGTGTAGATTTCAAATTTTTTGTCTTTCACTGTCACCTTTTTGACTATGTCTGTATGTATATTTCTCCAAATTTGTTCAACTGGGAATTTTGGGTGAGTTATTAGATATGTGGGTAACTGTCTTTCCTTAAATTTGGGAGGTTTTCAGCCACTTTTTTTTTTCCTTCCTATATGTATCTCATGTCCTTCCTGTGGTCTCATTATGAATACTTAGCATGTCTGACAATTTTCTGATGCTCTATTCATTTTTTTTTCATTCTTGTTTATCTTAGTTCTTTAGGTTGCTGAATCTTTGTCTACCAATTCACTGAGTCTTTTTTTTCCTGCTAGCTCAGATGTAGCATTCATCTATCATAGTAATATTTTCATTTGAAATTGTATAGTTTTAAATTTCACAGTTCCTCTTTAAAATTTCTATAACTGAATTGATAATGATGTTAAATGTGGCATCCTCGTCCTGTCTTCCTTTAACTCTTTAATTTTCCTATGTTCTGATTCCATAACCTCAGTCTCTATCACAACAGTCTCTGTATTTTGGTTTATTTTTAAAATTCTATATGGATCTTTTTTTCCTGTTTAATTATAGATATGGTAATATTTTGTTGAAAACTATACATTTTACATTATATGTTGTAAAAACCCTACAGACCAATCTCATCGTTAAACTATAGCTTTTATTTGTTTTCTCTTTGTATAAGAACATTTCTGTGAAATTTATTTTCCCTACAGGACACAGTTTCTATTGCCACTCCTAAGAGGGTACAGCCTGGTCATGGATGCAATCTCAGGATGGCACTGATTTTAGCAGAACTCTTTGTCTCTTTCATTGGTTTCTCTATTAAGCTGTGTGACCTTTGTTGACATCACGCAGTCATTGGCTTCCATTAATTGCCAACCAATTGCTTTAGAGTCTTCAATGATGCCTCATGGCATAAACTGCTTCAGTGTTTGAGCCAATTAAAGGCAGTCACAATCTTTTGGTGAATGTGTGAGGCTTTCCTTAAACCAAAGAGAACTCTTCTGATCTGACATTTGTGGTTCTCGGTAAACTTTTAGTTCATCATCAATTTAGTTTATTGCTATCCTGGAGCTACCAGTCTTAATTATCACTAGACTCTCCACTGTTTTTGAGGGTACACTTGGGTTTGAATTACATGAGACACTTACTACAAATAAAGTCAATTTTCTTGGGGAATTCATTGAAGCCGTGCAGTTATATAGCCTATCTCTTCCCATAGGCAAAATATCTGCACTGCTGCCCTGTAGCAGTAGAAACAGTATTGTTATGCCTCCTATTACCAAGAACAGTAATGTATTGTTTTTCCTTTCTGAAGTTTCACAAATACATGTTCTTTTTCTCTCACAATGAGACACAGGCTTTCGTAGCAATAACCGCTGCTCTTCTTAACTTACTGCTCCTGGCGCAGCACCTCTCCTCTACTAAAGAGCTGTGTTGAAGGTAACCTGTGTCCCATTATGCTTAATCTGTTATTCTGGAGTAGCATCTACGCTAAGAAAGGGACAGAATGGTGAAGAAGAAAAAAAAAAGCTCCATGCTTTTAAGCTGCTGTCAATTGTCTTTGTGCAACTTAGAGCTGGGGTGGATGGAAAATGCAGGTGACTGCTGCTCCCACAGGAGAGCTATGGGTCTGAACTGGGAGCTGTGGGGAAGAGGTGTCCACTGCATGCCCTCCCGAGGGTTCCCATTAGGCGGAGCTGTGTGGGATTGGAATAATTGACTCATGTGACACAGAGACTTGTTGTTCTTAGAAAGATTTAATAGACATAGTTAATTAAGCAGTGTATCATTTGCCATATGCCCTTAGACATGTTTAAAGACTTTATATTATGCTAGTTAGGTTTTTGTTTTTCATTAGTTTTTACTAGTTACAACTGTTTTGCTTAGAAGAACATTCATAGAACTTTCACTCTGCCATTCTTAAAGTCATTCTATCTTTGTGCAGAGTAATTGTATAAAATAATCTTAGCACTATTCATTTGAGAAGAAATCAGCTAATTAATGTCCAATCTGCTTCAGTCATTATTGCAGGGAAAATATGCTTGTTACACCTTCTTCAAATAAGAGCACTGATACATGCTGATATATAATGAAGTTCTAGGCGCAACAGTCATCATTTTAACTTGACCAACAATGACCTTAGGACTTTACAGAAACAGCAGTGAGACTTGGAATGCTCTGTAAGGTCGTTTTTATAAAAGATACTTGATTTTCTCATAAATACATTCCTTAATACTATTCCTAGGAAAAGTTCTTCAGGGTATGGAGTCTCTATTCTGTCCTATCCTGCAATGTCATGTTTACTTCAGTTCAATAGTAAAGGATATCAGAAGCTGCCTTTTCTAATCTGAAAAGCCAAAATTATTAGCAGGCTTAGACTGTAGGCACTCAATTTTTGAAGGCTGGCCTGACATAAAATTTTGTTTTCATTTTCATCTGAATGAGTTTCCTGCCCTGCACTTTCAATTGAATTAGAGGGGGGAAAAAGTGTCTTTATGACAAGCATTGACTTTTAAGCATGTGGGTTAATTACAAGTTTTCACTAAAGTCAGATTTTTATTGTAACATAATTTTTAAAAAGCCTTAACCAAAAATTTAAGACAAAAATAGCCAAAAATGTTTAGAGCAGTGGTTCTTTATCAAAAGTGATTTTTCCTTCCTCCCTACCCCACCTTCTTCCACCAATGGTATCTTTAATAATTTTAGTAGCATATTTGCTTATCACAATGAAAGAAAAGGTAGATGCTAATAAAACAAGAGATGCTGTTAAACATTCTATTGTACACAGGACAGCACCTAGGGGAAACAAAACAAAACAAAGCCAGATAAATTATGCAGCCCTGCATTTCAGTAATGACAAATTTAACAAATCTTGTTTTAGAGAAAATCAGCAGTTTTCATATCATTCAACTCTAAACCTTGCTCTTCAGTCCTAAAGACTACTAATTTTCATCTCTTATAATTTTCATGTAAATTAGAGATATACATATTCTAATTTCATTAATCTACTGAAATAGCTAGTTTTATAACAATCTCTAGAATACTCTTCTTTATCTTTTTCCAAAAGATCGTGCAAATTAACAGTCTCACTGTGATCTACCAAAGTGTATCAGTGACTTTCTTTAGAGAACATGTATACATATTAAAAAATACTAACCAGCAAAGTACAAATACAAAATACTTCTAAGCAAAGGCAATGATGCTGTTAGGCAAAAAAAACACATGAATTTAAGAGTTTTACACTTGATTTCTTCACTCAAAATATCCAAACTATCAATAAATAAATATTTTCACATTGTCTTCTATTGTATCCAGCCTCTGTGGTCCCATTGAGTTTTGTCTTGTGGAAGTCACATTTCTGTGTGGTCTGCTCTCATACTGAATACAGTTAGCCACAGTGACACTTTAGATATCACAGAAATGATGGCTTATGACTTCCTCAGGTAGGTTAGTCACTTGCTGGCATGGGGGGGAGCAACTGTACTATACTGAACACATTCATGTAACTTCCATTGAGAAGTGAAAAGGGTCTTTCACCAACAACCTGCACTAAATTTCAAGGTACATGGTGGATGAGTCATTGTTTTTGTTTTTGTTGCTGTTGTTGTTGCTGTTTGTTTTTTAACTTTTGTAAGGTACATAGGAACAGATTTTCCTCCAGGATCTAGCTGTCTTTTGAAGACAAAGAGAATGAATGAGCCCTTTTGTATCTCCAGCACAAAGCAATACTCTATTCTATACCTTGTTTATGACAATTCTGTGACACGTTTCTGTGGAAAGTTTAGTTCTTTAGCAACCTCCTTTTGAGTCTCTTTTTCATCAACCTGGCAGGGATCAGGCATCATATATTTCTCCAGGGTCTTAGACACTGACCAGGAACTCTTAAAACAGAATGTAGGTAGACATGTCTTAATTAACAGGCAGTGTCATGTCCTCTCTCTTTTTCACTGTGGAATTGTGGGTGATCAGTTCTCAACAGCAAAAGGTTATGGAGGAGATCTTGTCTGCAGAGAAGGAGAAAAATGTGGAGGACTCCCTCACTTCAAAACAAATTAGGGAGATGTATAGAAAGCACAGTGAAAATTTTTGCAGAAATCACCCTGGAATAAGGCTGTGGCAGGGTGAGCAGTGACTCTGTTTAGTAACAATGCAATATCATGTTTTTGAGAAACTTTCTAAAGGAAGGAAAGGCAAGTGTCATTGGATAGGTTCTTTGCTAAAGTTGCATTAAAAAAAGGATTGCATTGAGTCAATAGATAGCAATGATTCTGTTAGTGATAGTGAAGTCATCCTACAAGATAACCCACCTCTCATCATCCTCAACCCAGTCGTGAAGATTTTCAAAGGTAAGTTCAGGTTAAGTAGTTTATTTTTTTCTTTATTAGTTTGTATTCCATTACAGTACTACAATCATTTTTATATGAATATTTTTGTGTTGTGGAATGAATCATCTGAGTCTGCATTATTTCTTATGGGGAAATTCACCTTGATACAAGGGCTTTGAATTACAAGCATGTTCTATAACAAATTATGCTTGTAAGCCAAACTTTGAGTTTACTTTCAAAAATAAAAGGCAGCAATAATATTATCAGAAAACATGTGCTGCCTTTTAAAATGCAGATGCCTAAATTTTCCTATGAATTAGCTCTAAGGATTGAGGTATTAATAATGATTTCAGCTCCTTTCTTTCACATAGTCATTGATATTAATGGAGGGCTTTGTCCATAGACTGACTCGGTCTGTACTGAAGATGACCACTTGTGAGAACCTAGACACGGTGCTACATTAACTGAGCTTCAGGCTGATTTGTTAAATGTGGATAATTAGACTTAATTTAGATTTAGTATAAGAATTAACTGTAATCAAATTAAGTAATATATTCCTGTAAGTGGTCTTAGGAAACCTACCTCACACTAGACACTCACTTATTAAATAATGTGTCTAATTTTTAACAGTAACAAGAAGTTTGAGTAATTTCACTTAAAATAGATTAATTTTAGATACTAAAGTTTCTTACCATTATATTTCTTTAATAAAGAATGGAACTTTTCAAAGTGCTCTTTTTTCTCTAAGTAGTGTATCTCAATGACCATAGATTTATGGATTTGCCAGTGTGTATAGCTTGCATGGCGCACCTTGGCTCTGCTGATTGGCTCCATTCTGAGTTAGTGTCTTTTCTTCTGACCAGGGGAATTAGTGAGATGGATTTGATGCCCGCTGAGTGGTGGTTCATCCTGTGTCCATCAATAATGTGTCAGGGACTTTGTGTGTGTTTTCCATGAAGAGTGTTTTCAGCTGCTAATTCAGCCTATGTTCCTTCCCATTCTCATTGTTTCTGTTTGTTACTTAAATTATCACCATCCAAATGTTAGCTTCAGACACAATGCCCATCTGAACATCACTGTTTCACTTAGTCATATAACAAAGCAAAGGAGAAACTCAGTGTAAATTATTTTGTATTCACACTCTTTGAGTCTGTCTCTCACAACTGAGATACGACATTTGACCTTTCACTGTATTTTGCCTGGGTGCACGTTAAAAAATATACTTTCACATCTGAAGAGTAATTTCAAAGGTTCAAGTGCAGACTGGTCCACTGAGAAAGGGAACTTAATGGTAATTTACTAAATCTATGAATGAGAACACAGTTCTATATTGAGACAAGTCTTTTAAATGGACCACCAGAGTTTCAGCCAAGGGTTCACTTAAGAGTTAGTGTCTATACTGTCTGGAAGGTCCAAGGACAAGACCCATGAAAAGAGTTGTCAGATGCAGTGAAGTCTGAGAGCAGGAGTTGAGTCCTTCAGTTGTAAATGAAATATAACCATGGCAATATCATAATACTGTTACTGATTTGGGGTTCTTGTGCTTTCTATCAGAAGAATCAGACAGAAACATCTTGGCACAAGAACTAGGTTTTTTTTTTTTTTTCTTATGCTGGAGCATAAAGAGGTAAAGGCGTCGTGAATAAGAAACATGGGCCAACTCAAACAACAAATTTGAAGGGCTTTCATAGGATCTAGGCAATGATGGTGTCTTGGTGTCTTTGCTCATAGAGGTGTCATTTCAATTGCTCATACACTTTTTTTTTTTTTTTTGCCTCTTCACATGACACATGTCACATTATTAAGTTTCCAGCTCAGAGTACATTTACCATGATAATAAAGTTAAGGTAATTTAAGTTACTCTAGGTAATAATTCTAGTCATTTGTTGACCCTTGCCACCTGGAATTCTTCCCTGAGCATCTGTGAAATTTCTCAATTGAGTTTTGGAGCAAGGTAGATCACTCCACTACCTCAACCTTTGAGTTGAGTGATCTTTTTTTTCTTGACTTTGGCATCTTGGGACTCCTCTGGCCACCTAGCCTTTAAAGGCTGAGTTAACTTCTCATCCTTCCCATCTCCAGTTGTGTTCCCTAGATTTCATAGTCTTGAAAACCATTCCACATTTTTTTGTTATGTCTCTTAACTCTCCCACTAAGGGCTAGCCTAGCTGTCTCAATATTCTCAGGGGTAGAAAAATTATATGACTTCATGATAACATTCATCTTTTATGCCATAATAAGACTATATATACATGAGCATATAACAACAGAGAAATATATATATCTCTATCTCTATCTCTATCTATCTATGCAATCGGTATATATTCTATACAAATAACTTAAAATTTAGATAAGAAAGGTACCAGGTACACCTTGTTCCTATCCATGAGATGAGAGGGCTTTGTACTTTAGGACATTATTACTCTAAGTCTGGGTCCATCTTGTGTAGAAGATCCTTTTCCTGTTCTGTTGTTTGGTTAATTTGTATTTGTAATCACATGAAAAAGTTATTGGAATTCTAGTGAGTTAATTCCAATTGATCACTTCCTGTGCAACCCACAGCAAGGATAAAGACAGTAAGACATTTATACTTATGGGAAGCCATGGGATCCTGAGTCTAGCCCAGATGAAGTTTCACCAAACAAAAGCTACAACCCAGGGCCTAAATCAGATTTTATTAATTCACAAAGAAGAGAGTGGCTAGAGGATGAGTGACTGTGAGAATTGCAGGAATTACGTGAGTACTGTGAGCTGGGCTACCTAGGAAGCCAGAAAGCATTTCTGAAATACGCAGAGGGAAGGATATGCAGAAAGATAAATCTGCAGAACACAATTGAAGTAGCACTTAATGTTTAGGAGGCTGGTGCTTCAGTTTCGGATGCGCAAAATTTTGTGTCCTGGGAAGTCATAGCCTCTTATCTAGAGGCTCAAACCCAGTCGACAGATCTGAAGGGTTTGCTCTGCATCTTGCTGGACTCAACCCTTTAGGGAGACACTGAGGCAGGAAAACAGCAACTGTCATCTGTCTTCAAAGATTACGCATCAGTACTTCAGGTAGCTCTGTTTACATTGCTTGCAGCCAGTTGAAGGGAAAAGGAAATAACTTAGCCAGTTCTGTACATATCACTACATGGAGATAGGGCCAAGTTTAGCCAAAGTGGAGGTAGTTGGTTTTTATTCAAGGAGAGTCATTCAGGCGGTCATCTACAATCTTGTCTCTTGTAGAGCCCCTGGTTGGAAAGTCAAATGCCTTTTACTCATGGTCACTTGATCAGAAGATGGTGTACCTAGGAACAAATAATTTTCTTAAAATTTTAAGCATCAAGTAGAACAACTTTGTTAGAAAGCTACTAATGATTTTCATTTTTTAATTTTATTTATCCCTCATTTTTCTCTTTTCTTATCTGACATGACTTAACGGGGCCCTTTTCAGTTACCAAACCGGAGCATTCCACTGGCTCTCCAGGGATAATCAAGTTTCCATTTTTCTACATTTAATTGGGTGTACCCATTCCTATGTCACTCTTAGCACCTAGTGACCCAGATGATAATTGGAATAATTGTTGAAGAAGAAGAAAGGAAGGGTTACAAAAGAAATCCCCAACCTGGGAAAAATACATAATTTACATGGAATTCAGATTCCTGTCTCTAGTTTCTCAAGTCTCTTAACAAACTGCTTTGCTTGGAACCATTTACAGCATTTCCAGATATTGATTACTTCTCATCATTTTAGCCTCATGTAATATGGTCTGCTGAAGGAAGTTACATGCACATGACACATTTTAAATCATTTTATGTCCCCTTCCCCTTCTTCTGTCTCCATCTCTTGGTTCTCTTGTCATTTGCCAAAGATCTATCTCCCTATTTCCTATTATCTATCTTCTATTTTCCTCTTTTAAGTTTCTTATATAAGAGAAACCATGCAATATTTAAACTTTTGTAGCTGATTTATTTCACTTAGCATTATGGATTCAAGGCGCATTCATTTTCCTTTATCACATTTCTTAAAGCCTGTTCAGCTTGAATTTATAGTTTGCACTATAAAGAAAAAGGAAAAAAAATTCAAAGCGTTCCTTGTTTCTATTATCCCTAGAAAAATTTGCCTGTATTGGTATGTTGGGCTGTGTGTCTTCTTTCTCTTTTTCCCCTGCCATATTATTCTTATTAATCAGGAAAAGATTTCAAGGTGCAGTTTTTCTGTAAGTGGTGCTCTAAGTGAACTCCTACTTGAAATCTTTGCAAAAGGGTTAACTCTTTTGGTTAATCCAACTAATGAAGTTTTTGTTGGCTTATTTAATATTTTTCTCATTTATTCATTTGTTTGGAACTGTGCATGCTGCACAGGATTATTTAAAGTTTACTGCTTGGAGATTGGAAGTGAGTATGAAGCCTAACAGTACCTAAGATTTTTGTCTTCTAGCAGTTCTTGAGAGATATATGAAAAAATTAGAGAACTTATGCAAAACTATGGAAGGGATACATTTGAGTTAAAACTATTAATTCCTTAACTTGTCAAAGGCAAAAAATTGTCAAATTATTTTTGACATTTTATATAGTTTATTTTTATAATTAGTGCTGTTATATTCACGTTGCTGAATTAGGTCCATTTCTGAGTATTTTATTCTTATGGAGCATGAGTGATTACCAGTGGAAACCAGCTAGGATGAAGAATTATAATTGGATAAAAATTTTAAAAGAGTGAATTAATTATTGGAAACTATAATTAATCAGGGTTATTCTTCTCAAGGTTAGCACTTTAAAATGTATTTTGCAGGTAATATAAAATGCCTCACTTAGTTAAAGCCTTTTATAATGACGATAATACACCTTATCACAAAGGCAGAGAGAAATCCTTTTTACACTAAATCCCTGTTTTGTTTAATTTTGTTACCTTTGCTCTGTCATCAATCCAGTGGTCAGCCAGCTGAACAGAAGGCATGATAATTGGGTTTGGAGTATTACCATTTGCTTCTGGAAACTTGGAGAGCTATAGTCACAGCGACCCTGGCTTTGGCACTGTCATACCAATTCCTAATGGACATTTGTGCACTTTTTCACATCAGCAGTTGTTCAAGAGATTCATTAGTGGGGTGTCCAGTTTGTTTTAAAGCAATTTACAGTTTATAAACTTGAATCTTTGCTTTTAAAAAAATTTTTTTTGAGATGAGCCTCTTGCTATGTTGTCCAGGCTGGCCCTGTACTCATAGATTCATTTGATCCCCTCGCCTCAGTCTCCCATAGCTAGGACTACCCTTGTGTCACCATGTCCAACTTTTAAATTTTAACTTGCAGTTATGGGGAATCACAAACTTTCATAAAAGTACATAGACTATTATAACTAATTCACTTATGCTTGTTAACCAGAGTCAAAGTCATCTTTCTATTTCTACATTAAGTCCCTGAGATATGCGTGAGTTCCATTCTGGAAAGTCATTCCTAAGTCTGACAAAATCAGTCTTACAACCTTTGACACAAATATATGCTGATGCTGATCCTGCATCCACACACTGAGAAGTTTCTCCATCTCCTCTATCACTTTACCATGCTTTTTGGATATTATTGTTGACTTTATTGGCACAGCAGACTTCATATGTTCCATGATCTTGTCCTTGTTCTTTAGAATTGTGCCAATGCTTGAATAATTCATGTTACACAAATGAGTGATGTTTGCCATCTTTTTGCCTCGGTTCAATCTCTCGATTATTTTTACTTTTGTTTTTCTCCCATGGTTATTGCTTCGGACTTCTTAGAAGTCTCCTCTACATCACCACTGCTTTTCCAATTGCTCATGCTACAGACACCCTGGGCTCTTATTGATCACTGTACTACTTACTATATGCTATCGCACTGTACAGGGAGCACATGTCAGCACAACTGTGACAATGTCTGGCAGACATGTGAGCCACTTTTGCTATTTGTATCTCTGAATGTTCATAATGCGAGGTCCTTCACAACTCGAATGTTCATAGTTCAGGAAATTACTGTATATGTCTGTATATATGTCACTTTCTCTCTGTATTTGTGGATATGCATAAAAAGATGGCTGGTATTGCATTTACTCGAAAGCATTGACATTTGTTTCTGTACCACAAAATTTAAACTCACTGTTTTTCAAATGTGTGTGAGTGTGTGTTTCTGTGCATGTACCCAAGTTTTTGGATGTTGGTTAGGCTTCTCATACTGAATGAAAAATATATAACATGTCTACATACAGACACATGCATTGCATTAAAAAATACATTTGTATGATATGGTATCACCTGTCATTCCTGAATTCAAGGGTAGTATAATTTTGCATTTTGAAAATGAAGTTCACATGGCTAAATATATTACATAAAAACAAAGCAGTATAAGTTACACTACAGTGACGAGTAACTCTAAATCTATATGGTAAAAAAACAACAACATATTATATTCTACATCTGTTGAGGTGGAAAATGAACAGCCCATGCACTGCAGTCATTGGGGAATCAAAGATGGTGGGCAAACAAGGTCTCAAAAGATGTTAGTTACCATTAAAAGGAGACAGGGGGAGGGAGGGAGGGAGAAGAGCACTTGTGCTATGAAGATGGGCTGCCTGGCTCAGATGTAAGATTTTTCTATTTGCAGCCACTTCATTTTCAAGTTCAGATATACTGTTTTTCTATTGGTTGCTCTCTCACTGTCAAATTCCATCTACTGACACTGTAGAGGGGTGGACCAAGAGTAAGACGATTTTACTTAAAAAGACAAACCAAAGAAAGAGTTTAGTACCAACCTGGGATGAAAAGGTAGTGGACACAATTCTGTAGATAATTGACTCTTTTATACTTGGAGACTATTGTATGCCAGACACTGGGGATAAATACTGCATGAGACACAGATTATTTCTCCAGGATTCAGTAGACGAGTGGATGCATCACAATTTGTGATGAGAATGTGTCTCCTCTTGCCACACGCTGTCACCTGGATAGCAAGTTAGTGGAGCAGAGCTGTGTGAACCCCTGCCAAAAGGAAGTCAGAGAAACTTGTCTTCATTCCACTGGGAAACTTTCCACAGTTTTCCTTCTCGGTTATAGTGAAAAGCACTGAGACAGCCTACATATTTATTTAGGAACCCATAGAAGAACCATATTGATTTCCTTTTTTAAAAAATCTGGATTTTTTCATTGTGTTTTAATGTCAAAAACACAAACATTTTCATTTGTTTTCCACTGTCATTTTCCTTAATCTATAAATGATACACATTTATCGTGAATTGTTTTCTAGAAATAATTAATGTGAATGACTCAGTACTGAAATGGTCCAGAGATACCTACTGTTAACTTACAAGCATACATCCATGCAGGTAGATTTTATGCATATCTGTCGTATTTGTTCATATTTTTATGGAAAATATTATCAATATCATAATGCGTATATTATATTTAGTGAACTTTAATTAAGTATATGATGCCACTTTAAAATGGCCTATAATGTTGTAAATATTGTTTCATGTCAAAATATTGCACATGTCATTTTTAGGGGTTGAAATGTGTGCAAGTTTTGCATAATTTGTTTAATTTGTATATTGTTGAGGATTTAGATTGGTCTATTTTACTATATGTCAGCAATCTTGGACTGAACATCACTGTAAGTATATAGAATATTCAGATTCAGTTATTTTCTTTGGATAAATTCCTAGATGTGAAATTGCTAAGTCAAAAGTACTTATGTTATTATACTTTTAGTGTTTCATGCCTGTTTATCGTCCATAATGTAGAGCAATATGTATTCCCACCAGAAATACTTAAGGGTACCACTTACCCTAGAATCTCTCATTGTCAATCAGGAAATTTTGTGCGATTCCAGGTAAAATACCTGAAATTATATCTCTTACTTCTTTTATAACAACTAAAATTGCAAAGGCAGGCATTTCAGATCAGTGGCATTTCTGTCTAAAATTTTGTTAGTTTTTTGTAGTTGTTGTTTTGTTATTTTTATTCTGTGTTACTTTTTTAAGGAATATAGCCTCTTTCCTTGATTTTGTGTTACAGCTGCAGTGTAGCTTTTGTATCACCATATGTACATCCACGCAGTGAATCGGAATGAAAGAAAATGGATTTGTGAAACCGTGAAAACATGCTTTCCTAAAATTTTTTTTTCTTTTTTCTTTTTTTACTTTTTTTTTTTTCTGGTACACAATTTCACTATGCAGTTTGGGCTGGCCTTGAACTCATTTTGTAGCCCAGGCTGACCTCAAACATCGAGCAATTCTCCTGCCTCAGCCTCCTGAGTGCTGGGATTACAGGTGTGCACCACCACTCTCAGCTCTAAAGTCTCATTGTAGAAGCTCCATCAAATGGTTATTATTTACATGTCACTGGCCACCACTGCTTATATGACAAGACAAAAAGTATCGTTTTTAGCCAGCTATATTTCTGCTTCCAACAGCATAAGCACTCTTTAGTAAGAAAAAACTGAAAGGTAGGTATCAAAGAGGAAATTAGCACGTTATTAACAAACCAGTGTTATGCATTCATTTACAAATATGTACATTTAAGTCTTTATCAAAGGTCAGAATTGTATTTTTAATTAAATTTTACTGGCTGACTGCTCAGTGTGTTTATAGAAAGATGAATTATAAGAATGTATTTATAAATTACAAGTGCACATGGAACCTGACTTGGTGATAGATGCCTATAATCCCAACCTTTGGGAGGATGAGGCAGGAGCATAGGTATAGAGTTTGAGGCTAATCTGGGTTGCAAAGTGAGTTTAAGGCCAGCCTGAAACGCATAGGAAAATCCTGTCTTAACCAAATACAAAACGCAACCAAAAAAGTGTGCATACCTGTTTTCCCAGCACTCCAGGAGATTGTGGCAAAAGGATTACAAGTTTGAGCCTATCATGGGCAATTTGGCAACTTAGTGAGACCCTGTCTAACAGAATCAGAATAAAATATATAAAAGTTAAGGGCTGGGAATGTAGCTAAATGTGAAGACCCTAGGTTCAGTCACCAATATCACTAAAAATAAAAAGCATATATGCCTAAATGCACAAATTATCAAATGTACCTTTATTTTCCCTACAGAAAAATAACAGTAATGTGTCTATTTAGCAATCAAAAAATTTTAAATGAAGATGTTTTTAGAGTATTTTTAAAAAATCACCCAGAAAATGAACTAAAAGTCTTGGCTGAAAATGATAAATGATCTTTCAAATGACTGAGTCACTTATGGCAGGTTTCCTAATAGTTTAATCTACTCTCATAGTACCTCTCATTATACATTTTAATAATAAAATATCTCTGGAGGTAATTATTCCTCCCATTTGGTTTTTTAGAGCCCTGCCTCTGATAAACTTTCTGTTTGCTGCAGGTCGTTTTGTTCTGTTTTGCTATATTTTGTTCTCCTCTCTTCTCCTCTCCCCTCCTCTTCTCTTCTCTTCTCTTCTCTTCTCTTCTCTTCTCTTCTCTTCTCTTCTCTTCTCTTCTCCTATTTGTGTTTCTTTAAATTAGACATGTATTTGATGAAATTTACTACACATTGTTAAATAGAGGATTTCAATATAGTGGAATTGTTATGAAACTTGATATTTGATAACACACTTTCTCTGGAAGAGTCAAGTTAACAAATAGTGGACTGAAGCAGAGTAGTACTTACGTGAATGAAAAAAGTTTTAAAATTATTGTATGGATTAGGTTATCTGTTAGTCTGGAGCTGTAGTCAAATTAGTTAATCCTTGTGGGCCTTAGATTCTCTAAGGGAAAGTGAAAGAAGTATCTGAGTTAAAAATTTGGTTATTACCAACAGATCATAACAGATACAAAAGTATTTTATATATAATAATTTGTTAAACTATCAAGTGTTAAATATCAAATAGCAAAACATCTGTAAAAGGAGGGCCATTGCCAAATGATGTTTGTTTTCCCAGAGGAAAAGGGCCAGCAATATAGTTTTAACTGTTACAGATTTTTAAAGTAAGTTTTTACAGGAACTCAAATACTATTATTGGTTCTTTGGTCAGATATTGAAATATGAAGAAACCATTTATTTAAACATCTGCTCCAGTAACTATTGGTGCTCAACCATAGAAATCTAAACAAGTTAATGTTTTTTTGCATAAAATTTGATACACTTAAAATGTAAAATTATTTAATAAGCTAAAATACAATATTGTTTTTAAATTACCCATAAAATATATAGTAACAAGTTTTTTTGCTTAATGATGACAACTACACTCATCTAATCTCAGAATTGGGTAACTACCCATACAACAGCAAATTTAAAGATTTTGCTTTGAATTTCAACTCACCATATATGGTACAGTATTTTGTTCTATATATGGGCTATTTTCTTTTTTCTGGTAATCTATAGTGAAGTGACTTTTATCATTCTTTATCCCTTTGTTGGTCCAAGTCAGGTGAAGAAGTCAGAAACACACTAGAGATTTCTGTACAGAGAGACATATGCAAAGAATTGAGTTTACAGGTGCTAGAAGCCCAGATGAACATAAAAGGATTGCTGAGGCAGCACAAAGACAGCAGCTGCAGAAGGAGAATACTGGCACCCTCTCCGCTTACCTTTTCTTCCCCTCTCCTCTTTCCTTCTCTTCACTCCAACTAAAGTGGAATATTCGCCAGTATGGCACCAGAATCTTTCATGATACAAAATTTGGAGAATGAGGTGGTATAGATAGCACTTCAGAAATGTGAAGAGAGAGAGAAGGAAGTTGCATCTGGAAACACTAATTGTATCTAGAAGGGAAAGTAAAAAGAGGAAGAGAAATGTGATAATAGAATGGAAGAAGAGGGTTTGCAATTTCAAAGTTTGGAGTGCTTTAAAGGAACCCTTGGATAAGAAAGAGTTAGAAACTGTGGGAAAGGGTTTCTGAAAGTACTTCAGCAGGACTTCTCTGTTTTCTGAGAGATGCAAATGAAAGTGCAGGTTTCCTTTTAGTCCTCTTTCTGGTGGATAGAATCTGTTCCATTCTGGCATGGAGGCAGGTGGCTTCCATTGTGGATTATGTTTATACGCAAGAGAAGCGCAGTATATTGTTAGAATTCTGCAGAAAAATCCTGCACTTGTTGTTCCCTGTGTAACATGTTCACGATGTCTCACATTCATACTGAGCACTAGCAAAAGACTGTTTAAATTAAACCTCCCCCTCATGTTAAGGAAAAGAAGATCATGGAACAGAAAAGATGACGTTCAGTAATCAAAAGTAAAACCTTATTAAAATTCTGTAAGAGTTGCAGCTCTGTGTGTCCTTTATTTAATAAAGCGTTAGCACAATTAAAAGAATAAATGATAATATCTAAACGTGAGTAGATGTCATAATGATTAATTATGTTGATTATGTCCTACTGACATCTCAAAAACTACATTTTTCCTACTGACATCTGAGAAAAAGAAAACAGTCAACTCCATCATGTTACTTAGAAATAACAAACACCTTAAAATCTTGTATTTTTTTT
>RJWM01024806.1:0-30222 GCA_004363535.1 Dasyprocta punctata | reverse complement strand
CCCACCCTAACCCACTCAGGACCCTACCTCACTTAACTCCCATGCTTCCGGGAGTACACGAACCGTGTGACATCTGGTCAGGAAAAGCCATGCACCTCTCCTAAGGCTTTGACTACTGGCTCCAGGGCTGGGCTCCTAAACACACTTAAAAGTGTCTCCCGCTATAACAATCCATAAGCCATTAGCTGGGGCTATATTAAATCTAGAGGGTTCATCCCTAAGTCCTCGGCTCTTACTCAGGGTCGATATAATAAAAGACTGTCTGAAAATGTTTCTGCATCTTCTGCAAAATCTTTGAAGAGAATGTCTATTATGTGCCTCTCTGTCCCTTTCATTGAGATTCTTATGATAAATTTTAACTCACATGAAGTGTCAGAGAAAAGTTTGGTTCTTCTGACAAATGGCTATACTTTCTTTTACCCAATAACTCATCACATTTTGCCTTTCACTTTAGCTCAATTTAATGTGCAATTGCAATAACTATCTTCTGCTAAGCTTCTGGTTTAATCATTTCCTCCCTTCACCCATATAATTTCAGATATTTTATCTTTAATCTCACTGTCCTGGAGCCTATATTTTTAATTGTCAGTCATCTCAAATCTGTTTGGAAGTTAATAGGAATGCAAATCGTAAATAAATAAACAATAATCTTGACCCCCCAGGTCATCTCGTTTAGAGTCATGCCTGCCTACTAATTAATAATTGCTTTCATTAACCCTAGATTCTCTCCTGGTATTTCCAGGCAACTGCATCCAGAGATCCATTATAAGATGCACTTGGGGACATTAAGCTTGACAGGGAGGGAAGCAGCTTTCTTCGAGATGAATTGTCTTGCACCGGTGTCAGTCATTATCCTTCTAAATTGTTCTGGGAAGTCTCTCTGACCAAATACACCCTTTTCTGATATAAGAGTGGGATATTTTCCTGTGAGAATTGCAGTCATTTTGCTCACATGGTGACCACTAATGAATAAATTCAAACAAAGGGGTCTTGGCCAGTGGGGCTTCTTGTCAGTGCTCCAGGACCATGGGAATGGACACATTGCTTTCTTCTTGAAACAATCCGCCACTCAACATTTCCTTCCTTCTTTAACCCCACCATGGACCTCCCTAGGTGTGTAGGGGCAGATTAGAGGAATATTAAAAACCCAGGACAAAACATGGATGGCTAACATTGTAAGATCATCACACGCTCATCCTTAGCTTATGATCGTAACGCTGATCTGTGACTGTGAGACCATGATATGCTTATTTGTGTGCCATGTGCTTAAAAAATATACCCCACTATATCCTTATGAAAATGTTACTCACGCTGCATGCTTAAGAAATCCCCAACTGACTTGTCTCCTTCCCAGAAACAAATGGTATAGCCCACACCAATCAACAAAACAGTTTGCCCCTGTAAATATGAACACATCTCATACTCACTGGGGGCAATCCTCTTGGGGTGCTATGGTACAGTTCGCTCAGTTGTTAACATAGCTCTTTTGCTTCTTTTGTATTTGTTACACTTTAAATAAACTTTCTTTTTGCACTATGCTGGTCTTGACTCCCCCATTTCTCGCTAAGAGCCCCACTTCTCCATTATTTGCCAGAGTGAGAGCAAGGACCCAAAGGGAGGCAGAGGGTCATTTTGGGGGACTCCTAACCTCCCCTTCTCAGAGATTCACCACCAAATGCAACAGGTGTATGTCTCCCCACTTTGATATTTGTCCTGTTGGGACTATCTCTGCCTCTTAACTCACCACCACCCACTAGGGCCCACTCATTAAGTAATAGATCAAATCAAAGGCCACAGTTCTTCACTTGTCTGACTTCTCAGCTCCTTGACTTGAAACTTGGCTCCATGACTTGATTTAGTCAATAGGATGGGACAGAAGTATTAGTGTACCAGCCACAAGCCTAAGCCTAAAGAGGACTGGTGAGCTTTCACTTGCTTGGCTCCTTTATGTTTCTTCCATGGGCACAACTTCTGGAGACTTTTAGCTCCTTCATCCTGGGGCCAGCCAAAGAAGAATGTCCCCAAAGGACTCATAGACTCATGAATGAAGTAAACACTCAGGCTTCATGAGGTGTTGTGGGGATTTCTTATGCAGCAGAAGCTGACTGATACACTCCATAACAGCCATCCTTGAAGATCAGGTTCTAGTTCTTGTCTCTGTCCTTTTGTCTTTGATTCTTCAGATCATTCAGCCTATTAGAAAGGTCACCTAGAAAGTAGACTTTACTTATATTACAATCTCAGTGGCCCTAGCTCAGGGTAGAGTCCAGGGCTTGCAACTAGAATCTCCTAAGAACTAGTTGGTATATAGAATATGTATCCCCTTGATTCCTGGAATGTGGATTCTTGATACTAAAAATAATCAGCACTTACTGAACATATGCTAACAACCTGCCAGACCCCACACTAAGTGTCAACATGTGCTGTAAGGCACTCCTTAGAATTGTGTGGCAGAAATTATTATCTTTGCTGTACATTCAAGGAGATTGATAGCTGATACACTTACAAGATTTATCCAAGTCTCACAACCGCACAGAGGAGAACTGAACCCAAATCATGTCTAATTCCAGGGCCCATACAATGCTGCCACCCTTCAATTTAGCACAAGCAGAGGAAGCACTCTGTTTGGTAGACAAAGTGACCCTAGTCATGGCTGAACTCTCGCCCCATCCCCAGGCACAGGCTCAGAATTCTAAGTCCTAGATTCCTGGCAGCAGCCAGCTTTGCCATTGCTCTCCCTCATCTGAACCCCCCCACAGAATGGCTTCTTAGACAGAAATTGTGGCAGGAATTTGCAGGGCCCTGTCTGTGTCATGTTGAGCCATAGTGAAGCCTCAGAGAGCCATTCTGTGACTGAGGGAGCTGGAGAACTCAGAGAAAAAAGAGCAATGGGATAATCAGGCCAGCTTTCCAGAAGTGTCCGGGAGGATCTTTGTGTGACCGTGGGAGACCTGGACTATGCTGCTTCTCTAGGGCACAGCCTGAGCTCCCTTCTACTGCTGAAAATCACTGAAGCACAGTAAGTCAGAGCTGGATGTCACCCTAGGGAACTTTGGCTCCAACTCCCTCATTTTACAGATGGGGAAACTGAAGCCCATTTCTCTACAATGTGATGTCTCACTCCCAGTTTTCTAGAAGTAGGAGCAAGAGTTACATTCATGAGGTAGCACACTGGTCCCTGTCACATAGTTTGGGTGCTAAATGTCCCCCGAAGACCAAGCTGTTAAAGATTTGGTCTCCATGGTGGAAGATGGGGGAAGCTTAGGAGGGGGCTAGTGGGAAGTCCTTAGGGCACTGAGGATGAATCTTATAGGGAACACGGGGACCTCAGCCTCTTTCTCTTCCTCTTTTTCTCCATCACACGCTTCTGCCACTGCCATGAGGCACCCCCGCCATTGGTCCACCTGCTCCTAGACTGAAACCTTTAAAACTGGGAGCCAAAATAAAACTTTTCTCTTTATAGGTTCTCTCAGGTAGGGAAATAAAGCTGACTAACCCAGGCCCCTTCTTAAAATTTTATACAGCATTGTGTATCCCTAGCAGTATTACTACCAAGGTGCTAATTCACTCAAGTGAGACATGAACATGCCAGACTACTTTGAGCCAGCCACCATTCTGAGTGCTGTATGACTGAAAGTGACACATTCACCTTTGTGTGCCTCTGTGGAGCTTTGGTTTAACCAGGTGGATGTCTATGTCAGGAAAACCTGTCTTCTTCTTGGCTTCTCCATCCACAAGTCCCCAGGATAGGTGACTTTGGTCCTCTCAGAGGATCTCAGAAGGAGACCATGTTTCTGAGCAGACCTGTGCCAATTTCATCCCCTTGCCTCTGCTTATTTTCCACCCCTTTATGAACATCTTCCCACCTCCCACAAAGCCCTCCTTGTGAACAGTGGCGCTCACTTCTTATGAGATTTGCTTCTGGGGACAGAAACCAAAGGTGGATCTCAGTTCTTGTCGGCAATGCTTGTTCATCATTTATTTAGTCCCTGGGAACAAAGAAAAGGGTCAGTCTGTTCACACCTTCACCCTACACCTGACATCCATCACTCCATAGCAGCAACAGGCCCTGGATCCCTCTCACAGACGGAAGACCAAAGTCCACTCAGTAATGGCCCAGAGGCCATTGTCCAGCTTTGTGCTGCAGGGACTGTGTGTCCTTGCTGCCCTTGGACAAGTCTGCTGGAGGTGACAGCCCTCACAGTTCTCCATCCATTGTTTTGAAGCCACCGTGTGCCTTTCTCACCCCTCCTCTGATGGGTGTAAATTGGTTCACAAATCCTGCAATTCGTTTAGCTCATGCTCTACTGAGTTTCCTCGGCGATTTTCTGGTTTATTGCCCGTTGCCTGGTTGCTAAGATTCCTTGTAAATTGCATTGCCCTCTGCTCTGTTCTGCCATTTGTTTAGGCTCAGCGTGGAAGCTGTCGACCTGGCATTTGCCATGTGCCGGTCGTGAATTGCTCCTAAGAAACAGTACTGCTGCAAGCGGGCCAGTCACCTGAATGGCAAAGAGGCAGCACAGTGACACAAAACCCAAGGGCACAGAGCTAATTTATGCCACCAGACAGAACTCATCTTTCTCTCCTGTCTCATTCCAGAGGAGGAATCAATATATTGAGGTTGTGGGATCACTTGGTGCTCTTGAAATGTTTCTTGATGCAATCATCCCCATGCAGATGACTAAAAGACAGACAGATGCTCCTTCATGGGCCCTACAGAAACAGACAAGATGTGACTGAGAAGAGGATAAAAGTGCAGGCTTGCCAGATGATCTAGGTTCTAATGAAATCTTGGCTACTTCCTGGCCATGTGACCTTGGATGAGTTACATTCTCTGTGCTTTAATTACTCTTCTATAAAATAGAAATATCATGAGCACCAACAGCACTGGATTGTTGTGAGATTTAAATGAGATGATAATATGTTACACATACTCCCTGGCACTGGCATACAGTAAGGGACCCACTAAATGTCAACTATGATTATTGTTATCACCAATAACATCATTGTCCCGAATCAGTTAGCCAAAAGCCCATGAGCAGCACCCACCCCATCTTCTACCCTGGCAATGCATCTCCATGGGCTGTAGCCCTGCTGTTCTGACCACTCCTTGGTTAGTGCTCCCTTTTCGTTCCATCCCTGTTCAGGCTGCCTCGCTGTTAACACAAAGGCTTCATGCTTATTATGGTTTTTATCTAGATGTCTCATAAGAACCTCATATATTCAAAGGTAGGGCTTTTGGAGGATGATTGGATTATAGGGCCTTATAGCTGACTTACTGTTAGGAGTTTGAGTCTGGGAGGAAGATGTGGGTCACTGGTGGTGTGGCCTGGAAGAGTTTGTCTCTCTCCCCAGATCTTCCCTTCTCTTTCTGCTTTCTGTGCACCATACCACGAGCAACTCTCCTCCACCATGGCCCTCTGCCATGTCATTCTGCCTTGAAACTGGCCAACCATGCAAGAACTAAAACTTCTAAAATGTGAACCACACTAAACCTTCTTCCTTAAAATTATAGATGTTAGGTATTATCTCCCAGCAATGAGGAAAGTAACTAAGACAAAACCATTGCACTCTTTAATTGGAAAAGATAAGTCGGTTGTCATAATGAAAGAAGGGCCTACCTCTTCAAGGCAGAACTATAAATTACACCTCACATTTCTATAGATGCCATAGAGGTATACAATCATAGGTTATGTTTATATTACACAAACCCTTGAACCTTCATACAGATAAAACCTTTCTCTAAGTCCCTGTTAAAAAGCTAGCATGCATTCTCCTGGCACAGACCACATCTAAATACTCTTAGCAACCACCAAAGTCCAACACCTATTGGAACTGTTCTGACAACTAACCTTCCTTCAGCTGCCTTTCTAAAAGAATGTGGCAGGACCTGGGGCTCAAAAACCACTTTGTGGAGCTCTTCTCAGGAACTCACAGGTAGAAGAAACCTGAGAAGTCACCAGTGATCCCTGCTCGTACCCAGTCCAGCAGTGGCCTCTTACAGTCTAAATATGAAGTATCCTCAAGACTCATGTATTAAGGATACTAACTTCATCAATTAATTGATCCACTGATGAGTTCATTAGTGTGGAATGGGCTGTTAAGAGGTGGACCTGGTTGGTGGAAGTGAATCACTAGGGCGTGCCTCTGAAGTATATATCTCTTCTTGGGCACTTCCTCCTCTGTTTCTGCTTCCTTGCTACCGTGAGATGATCAGCTTTCCTCAACGTGCCATTTCTGCTTTAGACCCAGCTAAGCATGGATTGAAACCTCTGAAGCTGTGAACCAAAATAAACTTTTCCTCCTTTAAATTGTATATGTCGGGTATTTTGTCCCAACAATAGAAAGATGAGTAATACAGATTTGAACACTGAATCCTGAGGCTGTTTTTAAGGGAAAAGCTTGCCCTGCTATGCGGCTTAGATACTAAAAAGTCACTTAGTAAGTTAAACTAAAAATGATCTCTTTCCAGCGTCTCTACTGTCACTCTGTCCATTCTTGCTTCTTTGCCAAAAAAGGGAATGTTCAGGCCTCTCCAACACAACAGGCTCTTCAGACATCAGAAGCCACCCTTCCATCTCTCTTTGTCCTCCTCCGCCTTGAATTAAACATCCTACATTCCTTCAACAATCCAGATCATTCCCCAACTCTTTTCCATCCCAGTGTTTCCTTCTGATCACTCTCTGGTCTATTTATCTGCCCTGAGAACATGGAGTCAGACTGGGAAGGCCTTTACCTAGACATGTTTCAACCAGCCCAGACACTCACATCCAGTAACATGATATCGTAGTGTTCATCCTGTAACCTGAAACTGCACTGGCTGTTGGATAGCTTGACAACCAGTGTCTCTCTGATCTTTTACTCTGGGGACTGATGTTAAGCCATGGCTCTCTTAACCTACACTTGCAAACTGATCTTTTGAAGTGGAACTTTACATTTTTTCCTTGTGGGCCTTGGATTAGCCTCCCCATTTCCTCTGAGAAGGAGGGAATGGGCTAAAAAGGAATGGACTCTACCACTCCAGTACTTAATGAAGCTAGACTCTTTACAGGGACCCTGTGACAGTTACATCTTTTACCAGCATCTATTGTGGTACTGTGTGTACAGCAGACACTCAGTAATTGCTAAGTATGGGCATGAACTGCTACATCACAACATAAATCATAAGTTCTAACATAGAACACATGTAAATACTCTTTAAATATCATCATGTACCATGCAGATGTCAATTATTGTTAATAATGGTATTGTTACTAAGCATATTAAAGGTAAAAGCCATGTTAATTTTCTCTATCTCCATACTTGGATGTCTTTCACACAGAAGGTGCTCCATGAGTATTGGTTGAACATAATAGAAAGGTTTGCACAATATCTTAGATATGGATTTAGAAGAGAAGTGCAAAGTTGAGGTGGGAGCCTCCAGCTAGTGTGTGGCAATAGATGGCATAGAACAAAAAAGGACAAGGAAGAGATCTCTAAAGACAAGGGTTTGGGACCATCCGGGGCTGGAAGCATACCTGGGGTTTCTACATTGTGTCAGTTAGCAATCAGTAAGTTAACTCTTCCTCCAGAGCTAAATTGTTTACAAGCAGCAAGCATAACAATAGCAACCTGTCATAAGACTCTGTAGCTGACCAGGAGTGGCTGACCTAGTCCGAAGTCTTAGTTATTTTTCTTGTTGCTGAGACAAAATACTCAACACCCAAAGTTAAAGGGGAAAGGTTTATTTCGCTCATAGTTTGTAGGGTTTTCAGTCCAAAATCAGCTAGCTCCAAGGCAGGGTGGCTCATGGCAGAGAGCCAATGCAGAAGAAAACCAATTCAAGGCAAGCAGAAGACAACAAGAGCAAATGAGGAAGGAAAAGACAGCCTTTTTCTGCCCCTTACATTGTATCCAGGCCACCAGCATCAGGGTGGTGCCAAACCAAATCAGTGGACTGATTTAGTAATCACCCATCATTAATCTCAGCTCCTTTAATCCTAGCATTGCATCATGAATCAATCACACATTCTAGATTCAGCCACGTCTGCAAAAGCCCCACCAATGACTGCATGAGACTTTGGGTGAGCATCTAGACACAAGCCATAACATCTGAGTTGGGCTCACTCTTGCATATGCTGGTCAGATGAGGTCGCAGCTTAAGGCCCCTCACATGCACACGCAGTAGTTGGCTGGCTGCAGACTGTGAGGGTGGGGTGACAAGGCTATATATCTCTTGTCACTAGTAAGCCAGACCCTGCTTATTGATGTGGCAGCTCAGCAGGCATCCAAGAGAAAAAGCAAGGAGTCCAAGAGGCATCATGAGACCTTGGCTTAAAATGGGCACATTATCACTTCCACTGCATCCTATCAGCAAAAGAAAGTGACAAATGTAGCCTAGATTTAAGAGACAGGAAAAAAGAGCCTCCACCTCCTCATGCAAGGATCTTGCAAAAGGAATGGATCCAGCAAGAAATGAAGACATAGAACTGTTTTAATAATAAATGTACTGTCTGTCCTTACCTTCATCCCATTTCCCTCCCTTCTTTCCTCCTTCCTTCTCTCCCCTCCTCCCTGGCATCTCTCCCTCTCTCAATCCATCCTTCCATCCAACACATACAGATTGTCTGCCACAAGTTTGGACTATGCCAGGTGTAGGAGTCATGGCTGGGAAAAGTATATGTTGGGGACATCAGCTCTTGACTTTGGAAGGAGCTTCAAGTAGAAGAGTGCTGGCTGCTATGGAAATGGATTAGGAGGAGGATGGCTGACAGTAGCCAGAGTGGCTTCCCTGGGTATCAGTGTCTGGCTGTGGCAACAGGAAGATGATTTTTGTGCAGATGTTCATCAGTGCTCATTTGCTTTTGTGACCAGGCTGTACCCTGATGCCCAGCATTTCCATTGCCAGTGCCAGAGCCCTGAACGATGTGTGAATCCCATCCATCACAGTGCCCATTTTCATATCATTCTGGCTCTGGCAAGGACATGACAGCCTGATAGGCCCCTGGAGGATATAAAGAGCCCAGCAGCTTGCATCGACTGCAGAAACGTCCTAGAGTGACTTGGGACAGACTGGGACCCCTGGTGGGGGCATCCTAGGATAGAAAGCCCCATGCAGAGTTCCTGGCAGGGCATGTTATAGCTCAGTTTTATGAGCTCTTAAATCTTAACATTTTCTAAAATGAGGGAGCCTAGCAGGAAGATTAAGCGCAACCGGGCCCTTTAAATCATCAGCATCAGCCTTCCTGGGGGCTAGATTTCTTTTAGGCCTGGCATAATCTCTGTGTCAAAGACTCATGGAAATATGCAGTCATTAGCAGCTTAAGATCCTTGCCAAGTTCTGCACTGACTAGCTGTGTGACCTTGAGTGGGTCACCCAATGTCTCTGTACCTCAGTTTCCTCCTTCATACATGTGGTTATAAGCGCTCAAAAAAGAAAATATCAGGGAGTTTGAGAGCCCACATATAGGATCCAATGACCATGAGGGCTCTTGATGGATTCTAGCTCCAGGAAGGAACCCATTCCCAACCTCAACCAACAACCCCCAACAGCAGAAGTTCCAGGGCTGATATTTCTATAGGAGCCCTCAACTTGTCAATTAGCCAGCGTCAGAACCAGATGCCTTGAATCAGCTCAAACAACCCAGGCCTGAGAACATTGTGCAATCCCTCAGGGATGCCCCAAGCCCAGGATGTAGGTGATCCTCAGCTGTTCTAATGCTCCTCACTTGCTGAGTGCTCCAGACAAGTCACCTACATTCCATGCACCTCTTACAAACATCACAATGCTCTTAGAGTCTCTGGTGGAATAAATGGCGCATCAGGTATGAAAATACTTTGAAGACAGTAAATTTTGGTGTGACACACTTACTTGTTCAACAATGAGCACCACACATCCAGCACTCTGCTGGCCAAGAAAATGGGGGAGTAAGGCACCATCCTTGCTCACCAGGAAGCAAGGAGGAAGAAGTCAACATGTTCCTGCATAGG
Source organism: Dasyprocta punctata (assembly GCA_004363535.1). Taxonomy (NCBI): domain Eukaryota; kingdom Metazoa; phylum Chordata; class Mammalia; order Rodentia; family Dasyproctidae; genus Dasyprocta; species Dasyprocta punctata. Next base: position 20,253 of record RJWM01024806.1, on the reverse strand, counting down.
GCCAGGGCCCTGGGGAGACCAGAGGAGATGTAACAGGGTGCCTGAGCACCCAGGAGCCTCTGTGGATGACACCCCAGCAGGTGCTGAAGGAGGCAGCAAGCTAAAACAGGATGAGGAGGAGTGGTGGCTGCAACTGGAAAAGAGTAAGGAAGACAAGATGGCTGTGATAGGCAACTGCAAGCTGCCGGCTGAGGCCTGGGCCCTCTACCAGAGTGGTCAGAATGGAGAAGACGATGAAGATCACCCCACGGAAAGCCAGAGGGGCCCTGTGGAGGGGACCGGGTTCTAACCTGAGGGCAGAGGTGGCAACAGTCGGCATCAGCAGCACTGTCAGCCATGCCGCAGCCCACAACTAGAGCTGGAGCTCCGTGGAGAGAGCCAAGCAGAGCTCACAGCCAGCCTTTCCTGAGCATGGGGTCCTGCCCAGAGTCCTGTGGCCAGCACCCAGCTTCTCTCATGCACTCATTATGAAAGGTAGAGCTGAGCATTACTGTATTTATGTTTTACAAGTAAGGCGATTTTGTTTAGCACCAAGGTCACCTAATAAATCTAAAGCAGAGCTGGTTCCAGACTCCTGCCCCTCACCTTAGATGGGCAGCTTTACAAAAGGAAAGACTCCCCAGTCTGTCTTCCAGGAACCCCCCAAAATGTCTTTCTCCTTAAGTGCCCAGCACAGGCTTCTCCCCCTGCATCCAAGCACTCCCACCCCCAGCTTACCTTTCTCCCTCCCTAAGCTGGCACCACCTAATTCGCATTTCCCCTCTTCCCTGGGCCTAGTATGGAGCCTGCCAGTAAACACGATCCCCAGAGGGTGTCCTTTGAAATCTTCTTCATTAGGTTCCTAACGTGGGAAATTAAAACTATGAGCTTGAAGCTTTCCAGGGCAGCAAATAATATTTACAGGCATACTGTTTTAGAAGATCAAATATTTATAATATAGTTGACTCCATGATGTTGCCTGTTGTCTGAGCTTTTGGGGCTGCAGCAGCTGCATTATGAATGGTATTAGTCATTAAAATGCTTTCAAAACCATTTGTGATGCAGGGTAGAGGCACAGCGAGGGGAACTCTGGGAGGACGGTGTGTCCCCATGTGGGAAGCACTGCCCAGAGCTGAGTGAGCCAGGGTTCCTCCACATGGACATCCATTCCTCCCACAACTTCCCTGGTTTGAGGAGAGTGCCCCTCCATGTTCTTTGTGGAATTCTTGGTTTCCCATTACAGCCCCAGTCTATATCACATGATATCCTTATGACCACCTTCTTAAAGATTCTCGCCCGAAGAGATCATTCCTGGAAAGGCAAGACAGTGCCTTTCTTCTAAACAGCTATTTACCCAGAGCCAAGAACAGTGTATGATAAAAGGTAGAGACTGGACACACTATTGCTGGGCTAACAACCTGCCTCAAATTCGGCTTTTGCTGTAAGAGTCATTATGCATCCATCAATGAGGGATTCTTATCAATCTATTTTTCCCTCTCTGTCTAGCTCAGTTCTCTGTCTATGCTCCTAGTCATACACTCAGTTTTATAAAGAACCATGTCTAATTGATTTGGAGTCACTCTTTACAGGGCTAAGTTGAATCCTCTGTTTTCTAAGTATTCCATTGCTTTTTCTTAACCATTTTCTTCTTTCTAATCCTCATCTTATATTACTAAACTATTATTAAAAGAGTTTTATCGTAATTACTATTTAATGACTTTCTTTCTCTCTCTTCTTATCCCACAGCATTACCCCAGTGATCTTAACCAAAGTTCTTTAAACTGTCCCCAGTTTGGAGATGTCTGGTGGCCAAGAAGCATGTGCACTCCATCTGTGGCAAATCCCTTGCCGAGTTCATAGTCAGAACAAGGTTCTCTGGCAGAAGGTCAATGTCCAGACTTCTTGGCATTTGTAGAATGTTTTCCTGTAAACAACTGCAGAGAACAGTTTGTAGGGACTCTTGGTCCCCTTCTGGGATTCATAGGATAGCTCAGTAGGATGAAATTCAGGTCAGAAAGTATGTTACTCAGCTTTCCACCACTTCCATGGAAAACTATTTTAAAGGAGGAAAGATTTATTTTAGCACATGGTTTCAGAGGTTACAGTCCATGAAAATTTGGTGCTGTGTTTCTAGGACTATGGTGAAGCAAAATATCATGGTAGAGAGTTTCTGGTAGACCAAAATAGCTCACTTCATAGCAGACAGGGAAAAGAGAGTGAGAGAGACCCAATTTCCCAAAATACCCTTCAAGGGCATGCTGCTCAGTGACCTACTTCTCTCAACTAGGCCTTGCCTGCTATAGTTTCCACCACTTTTCAACAGTGCCACATCCAAGGGTCAAGATTTCAACACATGAACTTTTAAGGAGCATTTAAAATACAAACCCTAACAGGGACACAATTCCTGGGTCTCAGGATGATCCCTTCCTAAGTTTTCCCAAGCCAGCTGATTGAGTGGTAGCCCACATAATCTCTAGGTCCTTAAGCCTACATCTGTGATGCAGCTTTCATACATACAGCATCTGTTTGTGTGGACAAACTGGAGTGGACAGATAAAGGGAAGCCATGAAGTAATGAGGCTATGTTTGACTTAGGATGCAATGAGACTGATTTTCTGGTTTGACTTCAAGGGCCAAAAGAGCCCTCGGGAGTGTTTCATATCAACTCTATTAGATAGAAGTGTAATCAAATACTTCTTTGAAAATTAAGATAACTTGCATTTATCCACTTTCCTCCACACATGTAGTTACTACCACACATTTATCCACACATGCAGTTATTACCTCCCATATTGCTGATGAATTAGTGACGAATGGCTTCTTTTAAACATCCTGCTTACTTTTGTGTTCAATGATTTTACCCTTCATTATAGATCAGTGGTTCTCAAACTTCTCCATGTGGCTGAGCACCTGGAAGTTATGGGGCTTTTTGCGGATCATCATGAAATACTGATATATTTAATCCCATTATATGAGCCAGGAACAATTTTACTAGCAGAAAATATGACTATATTAATGTGTGCAATATAATATCACAACCACAAACACACATATCCTAAAAAAGGAAAAAAATCTGTCAAGCTGAGATTAGCTATATATGAAACTTCTCTGGAGCATTCGTTTGCTGCTTGCTCATTCATGCTTTTATCTCCTGAGGCCAGTCAGTTTGTGTTAGAGTTTTAGAAAAGAATTATGGATCAAGGGTGAGATGACTGAGCAGTTAGTGTAAGAATCCAGTCCTTGAGTATTCAGAAAGCCCCTTCCAGCTGCCTAGACACGGAGCGCTGGAGTCAGAAGTGCCCTAGGGGTTCAGGTAGCTCTTGCAGAGCCACCAGCACTGTCTTGAAGCCATGTGGTTTCTGGGACATCTGGCTGAAGTACCAGAATCCATGATGGCTTGGCTGCTATTGAGATGATAGCGCTGTGACCTCATGCTCTGAGGCGTCCTTAAGGCACCTTGGCACATCTTATCCTGTGACCATGAAGACCAGTGGACATAATGTGAACGATTGAAACAAGAACTGAAGGGAGGGCCACCAGGATGGTGTCATCCCTGACCTGAGTCTGCAGTGCCCAAGGATGAGTATAAGAGGCTCCAGACCTCTGCTGTCTTCTTCACTTCTCCATAGCCCAGCCTGGCCCCACTGGCCCCAAAGGTCCTGCCTCTTTAGGAGCGATCATCCTCATGGGTTCAGTTCGTTGGCTAATATTTTTGCCACTTAGTTCTATATCCACCACATACATTTCCTAGGGTGGTGGCAGCTAATTAGTACAAACTTGGGATTTTTAAACAACAGAAATTTATTCTCTTGAAGTTCTGGAGGCCAGAAGTCCAAAATCATCATCACTGGGTAGAAATCAAGGTGTCTATAGGGTTACACTCCTCCAAAGTGGGAGAAACCTTCCTCTCCTCCTCCAGCTTCTAGTGGCCCTCCCCCTTGTCCTTGCCTGTGATTGCCTCATTCCAACATCTGTTTCTCTTCATCTGGCCACCTTCCTTGCTATCTCCTGTAAGGATTTGAGCCACCCAGATAATCCTAGATAATCTCTTCTCTTAATCTGATTACGTCTTCAAAGACCCTTTTCAAGTAAGGTTACATTCATAGGTTCCAGGGTTTAAGGCATGGACATAACTTTGGAAGGGGCCACGATTCAACCCATGACAGCCACCAAGACAAAATCACCATACTGAAAAATCTCGATACCTGGATGTTATTACTGCACATCCCAGCTCTAGGTCACGCCAGGACACCATCATAGCAACCTGGGGAATGATTCTGCCAGGGAGAGGCCTCAAAGTCACATTTAGCTTCTGTCCCACTTCATCCTAAATCCAGCACAGCTCACCTTCCAGAAGAAGGGTTTTCCATGATATGATTCACATCAAGACTTTCCAAGGTAACTTCTGGGGAAGTTCTTTGGGATATGAAGTTGATAATACTAAAGACAAAATTAAAATATTTCTTTTCTACAGTTAAGATCAGAGAATAAGAGGCCCACAAATGTGAGTAAAGCTGAGAAATTCTGGGGCCACTGGAAAGTCTAGTTCCCTCTGCCCCTGGGGAAATTCTGTCCCTGAGACTGCGAATACAATGAAGAAAGTGATACTAGGAAACGAATTCTACCTCTGGGAGATCTGTTCAGGTGATGAATTCCCCTCTTCCATGCAGCTGACCAGACTCCTCCCTGAGAGGGACTGCACTGAGCCACGGAGTGAAAGTCCCCAACTTCACCCCACTAATCCCCTTCTGCTTTGTGACTTACAAAATGCTTATCACCTGCCAGGGGATGATGATTTCACATGTGGTTTGTCATCACACCATTGAACTTCTTGCTCTTATGTATTCATTTGGGCCATTTGGATTTTCCATCTCATTGTCTCTTGTCTGCAGTGCAGAACTGTAGAGGAGCCTCCACTGTGCTTTCCAATCCCAGCAGTTTTTTCCTTTCAGAAGGTGAAACTGAACAGGACCAAAGGATCAAAGTTGTCGAGGACCCCTGCCCTGGATCCTGGCCCCCATGGACCCAGTGTGGATGGAATGTTTGCAGCTGGACTCCAGCTCCAGGCGGAAGCACAGAACTGACCCCAATACATTCCATATACAGCAGGAAGGTGAAAATTCTGACCCTGTTATTCAAGGTAACCCAGCATTACTTCCTGGCCTGAGTTATTAGCAAATAATCTGCTGCTTTAATGTCTGTGTCTCACCAGACAGTGAACTCCCAAGGACAGAGATAATAATAGTGCTAATAGCCACCATTTATTCAGCTTGTACAATGATCCACGCACTGTTCTGAGTATGTAGCATACATAACCTCACCAGGTCCTCTTTACAGCCTGGGGACCATGGGGCCACTGCCACCTACTGACTTCATTTCCAGTGACACCAATGCTTAGAGGGGTTAAGTGACTTGCCCAGTGATGAACTGGAATTCAAATTCAGCCTGAAAAGCTCCAGAGCCTCTGTTCTTAATCCCATCATCAACCAAAGTGCCTGGCACAGAGCAGTTGTTTAATAAAGTGTGCCAGCAGGAGCAAGTAGGTGAAAGTACTTTTTCATCTTTTTCCTAGGCTCGGCCAGTGCAAACCCCCCCACACACACACACACACGTACACACACACTCTGTCTGCTCTTCCCAACAGTGTCTCACTGCTGGCTCTTGTTCCCTGACTTCTGCTGGGCCAGTCCCAGCAGTTTCTTCTCCCTGAAAGTCCTGGGCCTGGTGCCCTCTGTGCTGCTAGATGTATCAGTGATGAGCATGGATTCTGAACAGGAAAACATCTAGAGGCCAAATGGACAAAGAAAACAAAGTTCTCCACAGAGAGACTCAGACAGGTGACTTGTTTACCCTCTTTAACCCATTCACCCTCTTCCAGCCACATACCCCCAGGCTGGCCTGCAGGGGAAAGAGGCCTAACGTAGACACAGCAGTCCTGGCCCCACACACACCTTAACCCCATGGACACAGTGTGCCTGGGTTGCTCCAAAAATCAGAACCTCAGAGATCAAAGGAGCTCCTAATGCAGAGGGACAAGATAGGCACCAGGCATGGCAGACCTGAACACCCTCCTAACCGGGCAGCCTGGAACAAGTCTCTAGTCTCTAAGCCTACTTTCCTTTGTCTGTAAAAGCCACACAGTGAGACCTCTTCAGTTTATGAGAGTTCACACAATGTCAATATAAAAGGGGCCACCTCATCCTCTCTAGGCCTTGCCTATGAACCAAGCCATGTCTTCCCTTATGACCCTTCTGGGGACTTGAAAGACCAACATGATATAGAAGAGACAGGCACTAGAGCAAGAAGTCCTGGGTTTTGGTCTCAGCTCTAAAGCTTTCTACCTGTATGATTGCATATTTTTTGTCCTTGCCTCAGTTGCTCCATCTGTGAAATGGGAGATGTTTTGTTGTCCCATCCTCATAACTGCTGTGAGGATGAAATGAGATAAAAGGTTCAATAAATGTCACTATCACTCCTAATGTCACAGCAGCAGAGCAGCAATGACTTTACCATGCCACCTCCCTCTACTTTCTCCCTTTCCCAGACAAAAGGCAGGAGAGTTTCTTCAAGGAGGAGGTTTAGACAGAGTAAGACAACCACTCTTCCTTTCCCATCTGACAGAAAAGATCTCAGAGAGAAGTGGAGCCCCTGGATGCCTGAGGCCTCCTTCCACACCCCTCCCAGGAGAGAATATTTCTTCCCCAGCAAAGATTAAGGAACTGGGTCTAGCACTTTATGCAAGGCAGACCTGGATGAAAACCCCAGTTCCAACATTGATAATCTTAAGTGAGCTGCTTGATCTCTGAGTCTCGGGGATTTTTGTCTGTAAAGTGAGATGAACTGCAGTATCCTACCTCATAGTGTTGTTGTGAGACTTAAATGAAATAATGCGAAGAAGTCCAAAAAAAAAAAAAAAAAAAACAGTCCAGTAGAGCAGACTACAACACATGAGCACTTGGTAAAATTCAGCTACAATTTTTCCATTTGTACAGTGCTTTACAGTTTACAAGGTATCTTCACCTACACTTGACAATCCAACCTGAAAGGCAGTGCCCAGGGGCCTTCAAATTGATCAAGTGCTAGACATGCCAGGGTAGGAATTATTCCTGTCTCTCAGATGAGTCCAGGGCTCAGAAAGCTTACTTGACAACCCAAGCCCGCAGGACGAGGGAGAGCATCCTCTTTGTCACTTCGCCAGGCTATTTCCCAATCAAGGAAAAATGTCCCCACACCCATGAAGGCATTTAATTTTACCACATCCCTGGCAAGCTAAGTGACTTCCTTGCACTGGCTCTGTTAGGTAAACAGCCCTAACTCTGTGTCACCTGAGACAAGGTCATAGGCTTCGGTGTTGTATTGCTGTAAACAGTTGCCACCTTCTTCATTCTGCAAATAAATGCCCAGGCAGGGTGACGTCAGTTAAGATGAAAGTAGGGCCCTGGGGGCCAAAAGCCTCTCCTTTGTTGTTTTCCAATGTGTTCTTTCTATTAAAATTCAGCCTGTGTCAATCCCCTGCTGGAAACTGTGCTGGTTACGAAAGCTGTGACCAGATTCATTTGCCCCAAACACTTGTTTGCTGACCTGAGGGATCCTTTTAGCTCAAAGGCTGAAAGGCTTGAGTAATCCTCCAATTTGGAAAGAAAATCTTTTAAGAAAACAGCCAAAGCTAAACCCAAGCATAACCAGACATACTATTTTTTTTTATTCAAGAGAGCAAAGAGAAACACCACTAGCCCCCAGCAGTAGAAAATTAGGGTTTACTAAGAGAAGAGGATGTGCTCACTGCCCTGTTGAGCCACCACTGGCCTTGTGTTCAGTGGACTGTCTCAAGGATGTTCGTAATATCACACCAGAGACAGGAGGGCCTGCGGCAGAGGGACCTATTGTCAAATAAGTTCAGCAAACTTTGGACTGAAGAAAGTTAAATCAATGTCTTCCCTTGTCCAGCAGGTGGGTTGCAAAAAAAAGGGTCCAGAACATGATGCTTCCCAGACACAAATGGCAACATCACCAGAAGACTCTCCCTTCTCCGATCCCTGTGCCAGGAGACAGTTCCACGTGGCAATGCCAGAAACGCCCTAGTCCCCATCCACAGAGGGACCACTTAGTCATCTTTGCGCCCCTAGAGCACCTGGTGCAGCACCTGGCTTACAGCAGACAGGAATGAACATGTGTTGAATTTAATTGAATTCTAAAGTCCCTTTCATGGGTGTTTGTCAGCATCTTTCCAAGGTCTTTCTCACTGGAATTCTAGAAGGAGGTTTAAATGCTCCCAAGTGTCCCTGATTTTTGGAAACAGTTTCTACATCTTCCGCAATTACATGTGACTTGAATTCCTGTCCCCACCCCCACCCCCGACGTTGCTAGCATCTGAGAACTGCTCTCTGGGATCCACGGCCCTTCAGTTCACAAGCAAGAAAAAAGCAGTCAGCCACACAGGAGCTTCAAGACTCCTTCCCCAGTGTGACATCCGCAAGTAACAGCCCCATTTCCTTATCTGGAATATGAGGTTCACTGCTTTGTGGCTCTCTTTGAGGGTTTCGTAAGAAAACAGACATATCAGACACATGGTAGGTGTTTACTAACTATTAATCTTATTTCTTGCTATGTTCTACCTGAATCAGGTGCATAGACAAGTTCAAAAGACTGGAGAGGGACCTTGGAGAAGGAGAAAATGCAAGCCTTTAAACAACGATTTTAACAAATGCCAGGGAAGATTTCACGGACATTGGCTGCAGTGACAGTGAAATTATACATCTCTTCAGAATCACAGAAGTAAATTGCTAGTGAGCTAGCTGGGCCCTTCTCCTCCAGCATATGCAGAGTCAAAACCCCAGTGTACCTAGTATTAAGACTGAGGTTATAGCAAAGAATTCATAACCCTTATCACCAAACTCTGCTTCCTATTCTGAGCATTTAAGTCTGGTGTGCACAGCCCACAGTTCCCAGTCAGGAGACACAGGGAATGCTGAGGGGTGGAGGGACTTCCTGGCCCAGAGCCCCAACTTGGCCACTTAGTAGTTCTGGGATTTACAATACACTAATGTCTTTGAGCCTCAGTTTCCATACCTGTGCGAAGGGAATCTTGAGGCCTCCTTCTTGGGAATGTCAGACCAAATAAGCTATGGCAAAATGAAGCCTTTATAAACCATGTAGTGTTCTGCCACCTGAGAGCTGCTGTGGTGTTATTTCTGGGAAGAAGCCTAGTGATGTACACTGGTGATATATACTGATGTGTCACATGGACTCCCCTGGGCAGAGGCTTCTTTCTCTGTGATGGTTTCTGTAACACAACATGTGCAACCTGAAGGGGGCAAGAAGCAGTGTGATCTTGGGCATTACTAACACTACATTGTCACTGTATCTGGGGGCAACCCCTGTAGGGTACTTGGCAGAGAGCTGTGGGTGCTGTGGCTTAACCTGACCCCTTTATACAAGTTGTCACCCATAGTTTAGGGCTCAGGAGACCATAAGATACTGTTCACCTGGGTTGTACTTGTCATACCCCCATATTTATAAATAAAATTCCCTTTTATTCTCAGGAGCACCCCATTCTTGGATGGTAACTCATATGTTTCCCTGACTTTGGACATTTTCCTGGGGCCACAGTAAAGAAAATAGAGCTGCCTCCTAATCCAACTCCAAGAGGAAAATAATCACCTCTCACTGCAGGAAGACCCCTGGAGACCTGCTGATTCAACCCACAGGTTTTATAGTAGACCAAACTAAGGCCTGAAAAGGCATCAACTCTCAACTCTTAACTCTCCACCAAGTTCACAGCTAGTGAGCCCCAGACACCAAGTCTCCTGACCCTTAGTCTGGTGTTTTCCTCTTGTGTGTCCTGCCTAGTGGGAATCACAAAGGTAAACAAGAGCTGCTGGGAATCCAAAGCCACACCTAAGTGAGGCATCTTGAACTGTGACACTGTGACACTGATGAGGAGCATGTGAGCTGGCCCTGCCTCTCACCTGCCTGTGTCTGGTCAGGGTATCAGCAAGTGAGGTTATGGCCGTGCCCCAAAGTCCCTCTGAGTTCTGCGTCATTCCTGCCCCTTGCTGGGGGTGGTCAGTGGTCCCCTCCTGCAGGAAAGACTTGAGGCAGTTTTGGAGGGTCACTGCACACATGAGGGAGCCCAGCCAGGGCCAAAGTATGTGTCTTTCCTGGCCAGGTGGTCCCCCCAGCAGGCCACTCAGATGTAGTAAAGGGCACAGCTCAGCGGTGTGCCTGAGGGTCACAAACCCAGATTGGTGGACCTTTGTCAGAACCTGGCAACCTGAGGCCAGGGTCCAGGCAGCATTCACGGTCTCTCCCAGGGCAGGCACCATAGATTCAAGTTGTTCAGGCAGAATAAAGTCCTTTTTCAGTCTGCCCACCCAGTCCTGGCCACTCTTCAAAGGGCACCCATAATTATTAGCTTCTTTGTGGAGATTTTTACTGTTTTCCAGACTAGCACCCCTACCACCTGGGTATGTTTCTTTCTTTCCTTGAACTAAAGTGGCCTCTATTGAATACATAATGCTAAGCCCGGCACCAGGTGCTGTATATCACCCCTGTCTTCACACAACCTCAGGAATTAGTTAGTGCTCTCTGCTTTATAATTAAGGAGTCTAAGACTCAGAGACCATGTTGGAAAGTGAGGGAAAGAAGCAAAGAAAGAAAAGAGGTCAGTTTTTCAAGAGGATCAATTACTATTTGGAAATGAAGATGAGGTAGCAAATTGCCATGGAAAGAAAGAGAAAAGAGGAGAGATGGAATTATTTCAGGCTTTCCAGCATTAACTGAACCTTGTGTTCTCTGTCAGCAATGTCTCTGATCCAAGTGGTATGTTGTCTTAATTTTATTCTGCAGAAAACAATGAGTTAGAGAAGCCATGTGATTCTCTGAGAGATACACAGTTTAGAAATACTACGGCTAGGATACAAACTCAAGCTTGCTGATCCCAAGCCCATGCTGTATACTACATGTGCATCACACTGCCTCTCTCTTGAGCAGCCACTGTGTGCTAGGTGCCGTGCCCGCGTGGGACCCTTAGCATACACCTCCAGTAGAAACTCACTGCAGAGTTCTAGAAGGAGTTTTCACCAAGAGACAGATCATCTGAGGTGGCAGCAGTGAAGGGAGAGGAACATCCACCCATCCCAGCCGAGGCCTGTCCCGAGGCCTGGAGGAAGGGCAGCAGTGCTCTGTTTTCTCCCTTCCCAGTCACTCTGAGCCCCCAGAACCTGGGCTAGGGAGATGACTTAAGCCCCACCTTGCAAAAAGTACACTTGGAGAATCCCTATCATTCCCTAATATACCCATCAATTCTGAACCTGAACTTGCCCATCCAACCTAGCGAGATCCCAGTTCCCCTGTGGAACAACTTTCACCCTCAATTTCACAAGCTAGTGCTTACTGTATACAACTCATCTTGCTGGGCTTTGAGATAGACAGAACCCAGCCCATCCCTAGGACTCTAGGGAGCTCTCTTCTAATGGAAGGGACAAGGCACATAGAGCTAGGACACCAAGCAGGAGGAAGAAAATGCAGAAGAAATGCTTTTAAAAGAAGGAAAATTGACATGCACAAGTGACTTATTTAGTTATGTGCATATTCATGAATTTAGCACTGTGATTCTTAAGTGGTTTAAAGCACAGGATCTTTTCCCAAATCTTTCCTGAAACCCCCACTGTCTTAGAGTACCAATGATAATGAGTTCACAAAAGGAATAAAAGCAGAGTTCTTTTGGTCTCAAGGACCAACCTATAACCAACCTGAGAACGCCCAGTACATATGATGACAAATCACACGGCTGTTAAATCATAGAACTGTGCAGCAGCAGAATGAGACAATCACAGAATTATGACAAACCAAGGACAACATGACAAGTACACCTTGGCTCTTGCTAAGGAATTCATATATGGGTGCACGGAGTGGGATTTGGAGTTGATTTCCCATTAAAAACGTGTCAGTGTGAACCGCATCTCCTAAGTGGGAGAGGGATGTGTCCACTGTAGTGGAGCATTCTGGGCAGGGACCAGTCTTTCAAGGACAGGGACTAACTGAGCTGATATGTGGGAACAGCCAAGTCCAGAGGACTAAATGGAGCATGAGGAAGGAGACCATGAGGTTAGGCAGAGTTTGAGAAGGGAAATTGAGAGACAAGAGACTGAAGAAGCCAGAGTGTGAAAGGACCCATCATTCAGTGTCTCTGGCTTCCAGGCAGCCCAGAGCTGTGTTTGTGAATAGAGGGTGACTTGTGAAGATGTCCTTGTTCCCTGGTGGAAAAAGAATCCAAAAGTTCCCTGCAGAGTGGTTTTCTGGGGAAGGAGCACTCCCAGCTTCAGTGTGATCTAGGTCTCTCATCTAGAGCAAGGTCTAGGACCCCTCTGCCAGGGTAGTTGCTGGACCACCTTCCCTAGACTGAATTAAAAGACCGGTTCTGGGAAGGCTTCTAACAAAGAGTGATTCAGGGCAGCCATAAGAGGGCAGGAGAGGGCTGGGAATGGGCCGGCCGCAGCAGCCTTTCCAGTGTACTGGCACTCAGAGCAGCTGGCTTTGCAAGCTGACTTTGCAAGTTGGCTTTGAAAGGCCTTGCTAGACAAAACAGGGGCAGAGGATGGGAAGGAGAGGGAGGAGGGAGAAAGAGCAAAGTTAATACCACCTTTGGGGACAAATGCCATGAACTAAACTATGATTAGGATTCCCAGCTAAACCCTTCCTACATGTGTGAGATTGAGTGAATTAACTGGTTTCTGTCTCACGTCTTTCTTGACACTTTGAGAAATGTTTATACCAAAGTTATAGTGATGTTCACATAAAAGGAAGTAGAAGTATGAATTCCAGTGCACTGATGACAGTGACCTTGACCCAGCCCCCTACCCCTTCAAGTTCTCTGTCTTCTTGGGCCACTCAGGCTCATCTTCTACATCCACTCTGTCACAAACACTTGCTTGCTCCATGCCTAAGACATCTTTTGATTCTGTTCTGCTTTCTGATTCTCTTGCTGTGACGACTCCAATAGAACCAGCCATAGCCTTGCCCCCTCCCATTCATTTCCTAAAGAACATCAGGCGGTCTTTCCTCCTTGTGACACATTCCTTTTCCTATAGAAACTCCCTAATCCAGCACTAAGCTGCAAAGAATCTTGGAAGTCAAAAATTTACATAAGAAAAATAATAAGAGCTAGCATTCAAATGCCCCAGACACACTGCTAAATCCTTTATATGGTGTCTTAGTTACTTTTCTTTCATTACTGAGACAAAATACCCAACATCTAAAGTTAAAGGAAGAAAGGTTTATTTAGCTCATGATTTGTAGAGGTTTCAGTCCATAATCAACTGGCTCCAAGGCAGGGTAGGACAACAGTTCATGGTGGCAGAAGACAGCAAAAGCAACGAAAGAATTTAGCAGAATCTTTCTGCCCCTTTTATATTCTATCTAGGCTACTGGGATTAGGGTAGTGCCAAACCAATCAGAGCACTAATTTAAGAACCACACAACCTGAATCCCAGCATCACACAGCCTAGATTCAACTACCTCTGAAAAAGCCCTATCTAAGATTGCCTGAGGCTTTGGTGGGACATCTAGAAATAAACCATAACACATAGGTTACTTTTAAGAATTCTTAGTGTGAAGTCACTGTCCCCATTTCACAGATTAAGAAGTCAAAGCATGGAAAAGTCACTTGGTTTTCTGAAGACCTTCAGTTTGTAAGACATGGAGTTGGCTTTCATCTCAGTGGTCTTGTCTGAGAGTCTACTCATTTAGTCATGCACTCCACTCCTCATTCTTATCCAGCATTATGTTTCTGTCAAGGAACTGAACGTTAAACAATCCAAAGTCACACAGAAGATTTATAGAGAGTGGGGGTTGGAACTGAGACCTCCATATTCTGGCTTCAGACTCTCACCTATACCACCTGCTACTGGTGGGCAGTCCCCAAGCCCAGAAGATGTACCTGCTTTCTTTTTCCCTAGCCCCTACCACCTGCACACTCTAAGGTGCTCCCTGAAATCCCCTCTCTCAACTTATGAAAGACACCACAGTCTCAAACATGCACACAAGGCCCTTTGCTCCATTGTCAATTCCTGCTCCCAAGGCTGCAGTTTCAGCCAGCTACAGCTCAACATTTAGGAAGCTCAGGATTGGCTGGACTGTCATCCAAATCCCTCTCTGCCTCACAGCCCTGCTTCCAGCTGCTTTCCACTGCCATGTCTTTCTGTGTGACTACCTTCTGGCTTTTGCCTGGACATGGCCACTCCCAGCAGTGAATGTCAGAGAGGAGAAGCCTCAGATACTGCTCACAGGGCAGGGAGAGGTACTAAACCTGTCCTTCACTCTACCTAGCAATGCTCAGTTGCTCACCTGTTTCAGGTAGCAGAGTTGCATGTTTGCTTTTTTTTGGACAGAGGTTTCTGACTGAAGAAAACCCCTAGCTGCCTAAAATGGACTACGATCTTCAGCAAGTCTGGGCTCCCTCTAAGCCAGGTCTTCACAGTCATCCACACCCAATGAGATGAATTTCATCTTCACTCTCTTGTTGTCACCTTGCGGATATTTATAGCACCGTGTCCACTAGACAGCGTAATGGCCTTTTTAGGCTAAACCAATTAAACTCTCTTCCCATAAGTCACGTCTCCTGCATGGCTTCTGCTGCCCTTCTCTGAACCTGTTCTATCTTCATTATCTCAGCTCCTCATGGCAGGGGAGGGCACAGCCTAGGAGTTCACTAGGCTGGTTACTGGGCATTGCTTCTGTGTAGCCTGGATAGGTCCCTCTTCTCACCACCCTTCTCAATCCCTGGACCAGGCAGCCATATAGAGGCAATACTGTTGATCCTCTAGAAACAGGAGCAGAATGCACTCAAGGAGATGTGCTTGGAGTGGCATGAGCCAAAGCCTTACACAGCAAACCCCATCCAGCCATGCAAGCTCGGACCTTGCTTGGAATCTGGTAGGGCCCTGCCCAGTGTTCCCAATCAGCCCAATCAGGTAGGTCCCTCAGGGCCTGAATTGGCCCTGCCCAGTGACCCCGAGTGGCAGGGGAACTGTTTGTGCTCAGTGGCACCAGCCAAAACCCTGCCCAGAGAACCCCATCCAGCTGTGCAAACTCAGCACCTTGCTTGGAACCTGGTAGGGCCATACCCAGTGACCCCAAGCAGCTGGGGAGCTTTGGTGCACCATGTGGCATGAGCTGAAGGCCTGCATAGCATACTCCATCTAGCTCTTCAGCCTTGGGAAGCCACTCAGAAAGTGGTAGAGTCCTGCCCAGCAACCTCAAATAACTGGGGAGCTTCAGAGGACCACATGGGCTGTGCCAAAGGCCCACCCAGCATACTCCCCATATTTGAGGAGCCTTCAAGTGCCACTAGGGACCTGGTAAGGCCAGACTAATGACCCTAACTCAACTGGAGAAACTCCCTGCAGTATGGACAGCTATCCTCAACCCAGGAAGCAACTGAAACCTTGCATTCAGCTTCTCCAAGGGAATACAGGAAAATGACAAAATGAAAGAGCAAAATGCAATCTCAAACCTCCAGCCCATTCCAAACAAGCCTAGGAGACATGGACATAGAAGGAAGTGTAAACCATACACCTGAAACTTCTGAAATGGTAGCACCTGAAATAAAGAAATAACTCCATGAAGGTGTAAAGGAACTCAGACCAGAAATAATCCTCCCAGGTAAAAGAAGAAATGATAAAAGAAATGCTAAACACATCTAAAGAAGACATAGTTAAAAAAATTGAGCACTGTAAAAAGATAGAAATCTTGAATGAACAATATAAGAAAGAAACAGAATGCATGCAACAGATTCAAAGGGATATCCAGGAAATCAAAAACTCCATCCAAAACTGGCAAAACCACCTCAATAAACTTGAAGATAGACTTTCAGACCTCAAAGACAAGATTGCAACTATTGAACAGGAAAGATCTTTTTAAAATAACAAAGAATCAGGAAGTAACAATTCAACAGTTGCAAGATGATGCAAAGAAAAACAATATAAGATTGATAGGTGTAAATGAAAAAAGAAGGTGATGACAAAAATGATATGAAAAGAGTACTTACAAAAGTAATAGCTGAAAATTTCCCAAACATAGGAAAGGAAACTGACATACAGGCAAGTGAAGCATATAGAACTCCAATTAGTCATAACCAAAATAAATCTACACCCAGACATATAATAATCAACATCCCAGAAATTCAGCATAAGAACAGACTATTAAAAGCTGTTAGAGAAAAGAGACAGACCACCTATAGGGGAAAGCCCATCAGAATCACAGAAGACTTCTCAACACAAACAATGAAATCAAGAAGAGCATAGAGTGAGGTATTTCAAATTCTAAAGGAAAATTACTTCCAACCCAGATTGATGTACCCTGCAAAACTCTCCTTCAAAATTGATGGAGAAATAAGATACTTCCATGACAAAGGACAGCTGAAGAACTTCATGACCACCAAACCAACCCTGCAAAGAATACTGAAAGATATTCTAGATAGACATAAAAATAACTTTGACTTCAAGAACATCAACAAGAAAAAACCACTGGGCAAGGCAAACAATTAAACAGAGGGGAAAGGTAAAGAAACAATAGCAGAGAGATAACCTGACAAAAATAAGCCATTATCTATGTTATAAACATTAATGTAAATGACCTCAATTCACCAATTAAAATACACAGAGTGGCAGAATGGATCAAGAAACACCATCCAGCCATATGCTGTATACAAGAAACTCATCTAACCCAAAAGGAAATTCATGGACTGAAAGTTAAAGGATGGAAAACAATACACCATGCAACAGAAACCCACCATAAAAGCAGGAGAAGCTATTCGGTTTGCAGACAACGTGAACTTCAAACCAAGAATGATCAAAAGAGATAAAGAAGGTCACTACATACTAGTTAGGGGAAGACTTCATGAGGAAGAGATAACAATCTTAAATATATATGCACCAAATATGGGAGCACCCAGCTGTATAAAACAAATATTAATAGAAATGAAAAAATAAAATAAGCAATAACACAATTATAATGGGAGACTTTAATGCCCTGTTAACACAAAGATACAGAACAACTAGACAGAAAATCAGAAAAGAAATAGCAGAATTGAACCAAATTTGTGAACAAATGGACTTAGTAGACATGAACAGAGTGTTCCACCCAACAACATCAGAATATACATTCTTCTCAGCTGCACTTGGTACATTCTCTAAAATAGACCATATACTAGCCCATAGAACATACTTAAATAAATGCAAAAGAATTGAAATTATTAAATGCATATTATCTGATCATAGTGCCATGAAACTGGAAATTAATGACAAAAAAACTGCAAAAACTCCATAAACACATGGAAATTAAATAATACACTCCTGAACAATCAATGGGTCACAGAGGAAAGTAAAGAAGAAATTAAACAATATCTACAAGCAAATGAAAATACAAATACAACTTACTGGAACCTGTGGGATACAAGGAAAGCAGTCCTCAGAGGAAAATCTATTGCGGTGAATTCCCACATCAGGAAAACAGAATGAACACAAATCAACAATTTGATGCTGCACCTCAAGGATCTATAAAAAGAAGAGCAAGTCAAGCCCAAAGCCAAAAGAAGGGAAGAAATTATAAAGATCAGAGCAGAAATTAATGCAATAGAGACTAAGAAAACAATACAAAAAATTAACAAATTAAAGAGTTGGTTCTTTGAAAGAATGAATAAAATTGATAAGCCCCTAGCCAACCTTATTAAAAAAGGAAAGAAAAATCTCAAATTCATGCAATAAGGAATGAAAAGGGCAAAATCACTACAGACCCTGTGGAAATACAGAAGATCATCAATACCTACTTCAAAAACCTTTATTCTCATAGGTTTGATAACATAGAAGAAATGGTCACATTCCTACAAACACATGAATTACCAAAGCTGGATCAAGAAGATGTAAAACTGCTGAATAACCCAATTTTAATCAATGAATTTGAAAATGCAATTAAAACCTTACCAACAAAGAAAAGTCCAGGTTCTGATGGATTCACTGCTGAATTTTACAAGAAATGTAGGGAAGACAATGCCAACACACCTCAAAATCTTCAATGAAACTGAAAGGGAAACAATTCTCCCTAACTCATTCCTGGAAGCAAGTATTACCCTCATACCAAAACCAGAGAAAGACCCAACCAAAAAGGAGAACTACAGGCCAATCTCCCTAATGAACATAGATGCAAAACTTCTCAATAAAATACTGGCAAACAGAATGCAGCAAGTCATCAAGAAGATTATACACTCTTTAATTTAAAAAAAGGAAGATTATACACCATTATCAAGTGGGATTAATCCCAGGAATGCAGGAATGGTTCAACATATGCAAATCAATAAACATGATATACCATATCAATAGAGCCAAAGATAAGAATCACATCATTTCAATAGATGCAGAAAAAGCTTTTGATAAAGTCCAACACTCATTCATGATAAGAACCCTGAGGAAAACTGGAATACATGGTCTTTACCTCAATCTGATAAAAGCCATCTATGACAAACCAACAACCAGCATCATATTAAATGGTCAAAAACTGAAAACTTTTACTCTAAAATCAGGAACAAGACAAGGATGTCCTTTATCATCAGTCCTATTCAATATATTTCTGGAAATATCAGCCAGAGCAATTAGACAAGAGAGAGAAATAAAAGGAATAATGATAGGAAAAGAAGAAGTTCAACTATCATTATTTGCAGATGACATGATACTCTACAAAGAAGACCTCCAAATCTCTATTGAAAGACTTCTAGGTGTAATAACCAAATTCAGTAATGTAGCTAGATACAAAATCAACATTCAAAAATCAATAGCATTATTGTACACAAACAACAAACTCACTAAGAAAGAAATAGGAGAAGCCACACCCTTCACAATAGCATTCAAAAACAGGAAATACTTAGGAATCAATCTAACAAAGGAAGTAAAAGATCTATTCAGTGAAAATTTCAATATTCTGAAAAAAGAAATTGAAGAGGATCTCGGAAAATGGAAAGACATTTCTTGTTCATGGATAGGAAGAACAAACATTGTGAAAATGGCCATTCTCCCAAAACTTTTATACAGATTTAATGCAATTCCAATCAAAATACCATTAGCATACAACACAGATCTAGAGAAATCATTCCTAAAATTCATCTGGAATCAGAAGAGACCTAGAATAGCAAAGGCAGTTCTGGGCAACAAAGGTAAGGCAGGAAGCATCACAATACCTGGCTTAAAGTTATACTACAAAGCTACTGTGATAAAATCAGCATGGTACTGGATTAAAAACAGACCTGAAGATCAATGGAATAGATTAGAAGATACAGCCACAACTACAAACACACTTAGCCACCTTATCTTTGACAAAGGGGCCAAACATGTACACTGGAAGAAAGATAGCCTCTTTAATAAGTGGTGCTGGAAAAACTGGCTTTCCATATGCTGAAAACTAAAACTAGACCCATGTCTATCACCATTCACTAAACTAAAGTCAAAATGGATCAAAGATCTAAATATTGAAACATAAACACTAAATCTGCTGGAAGATTAAGTAGGTAGAAATCTTGAAGACATAAGGGTAGGCAGAGAATTCATGAATAACATCAAACTGCACAGAAAATACTCGCCAGAATCAATAAATGGGAACTTGTTTTATTAAAAAGTTTTTGCATATCAAAGGAAATCTCCAACAGAGTGAAAAGAAAACCCATGAATTGGGAAAAAATCTTAGTCAATTGTCCCTCAGACAAAAGACTTCTATCTAGAACATATGAAGAATTAAAAAAAAAGAATCAGACCCCTGAAATTCAAAGACCCAATCCAAAAATGGGCATCTCAGCTGAAGAAATACAAATGAAAAATAAATACATGAAAAAATGTTCAGCATCATTGGTCATTTGAGAAATGCAAATTAAAACAACACTGAGATTCTATCTCACTCCAGAAAGAATGGCCAGGACCAAGAAAACCACCAATAACAAATGCTGGAGAGGCTATGGGGAAAAGGGAACTTCTCTGCACTGTTGGTGGAAGGGTAGACTGGTGCAACCACTATGGAAATCAGTCTGGAGGTTCCTCAAAAGGCTGGAATTGGCAGTCCCATTTGACCCAGCTATTTCACTTCTGGGCATATTCCCAGAAGAATTGAAAATATCATACCACAGTGATATATGTGCACCCATGTTTATAGTAGCACAATTTAATAGCCAAATCTTGGAAACAACCTAAATGCCCATCAACTGAGGAATGGATAAAAGATGTGGTATTTTTTTTAT
>RJWM01024805.1:0-30302 GCA_004363535.1 Dasyprocta punctata | reverse complement strand
ACTCATATGATTGGATCAATCTTGCATGTCTATATCTGTTAATGTAAGAAACCATTTTAAAGATAACGATGCGCAAATTGCAACCATTGTCAAGCTTCTATCTTCCGGTTTTGTAAACCTGCAATGTTGTGTATTTATGCTAGTTGTTTGCTTGTCTCTTTTGCTTGTTGTTTTTACTATATATGTCGTTTTGTTGTTGCTGTTGTTGTAGTTTTTGTTTGTTTTGTTTTTCTTCGCTTAAATAAAATTAAAAAAAAAAACAAATTCAGCTGGCAAGTAGTAAGATTTAGTAAGAAGTGTGTTATTGGTTTATTATTATTAAATACTTTTTTCTTTTATCATGTACCATGAACCATGATTTATCTGCCTCCTTCTAAGGAACAGTTACATTTTTTCCTCAGTTTTTCCAATCATAAGTAATATTGCAACAGTCAATCTTATATATGAAACTTCGTGGCAATTTCTAGCTATAAGAATTGTACATCTAATAATACAGCTAATTTCTGAGCTTTTGATGTGCATTTTCACATTTTTCCATAAAGACTGTGACAACTTACCTTTGTACCAATAGTATACAAAGGTATTTATTTTTCTGTTCTTTCACCATATCTGGGAGTTAACATTTTTTTAAAAAAAAATTTTATTAAACTCCCTCGACCTTGACCAAGAACGTAAGATTCTATAGGCTCTTTGAAGAGGAAAATCATTTCAGGAGATGGAAATGGCAAATTATAAACACTAAGTTGATGCAAGAAGAAAGATAACTAATATGATAAGCTCTTGCAAAAGGGGGACATCTGGGGTTAACTCCAGAGGCTACCACTGCTGGAAAGCCTGAGTCTTGGTCCAAACATCATGAAGAATGTGAGTACTTCTAGTTTCACTGTGTTCTCAAGAGCCTTGGGTAAGGGGAACACAGGTAGATAAGAAGAAGTAGTTGAAGTGCAATAAATGTATCCTTGTTTCTGAAAAGCAACAGAAAGATCCATGTGAACCTCTGTCTGTTGGATTTTTAAGGATAAAGAGAACATCTTTAAAACAAAACATGAGGCCATGCTGCAAACAGTTAATCTTGGTGAAAGTCCTGGGACTTTGCCACTTGCTAGGGGGGCTGTCTCATCTTCCATCTTCCCACAGGCAGGATGCCAGGGAAGAAAAGCTGTAGAGAGTAGTCACAGATCATGTCCTCAAAGTTCCTTCCAGCTCTGACATTCCACCAGCCTGTACTACCTGAGTTTATGAAAGAGATTAGTAGTGTACGCTGCAACACATTTTAAACCATGGCCTTTGACCAGTACATGTAATTGGATGCACTCTTCAAAGTGACAAAATGCATTAGCAGGTCCTGGCCCCATAGACTCTCTGTTACCACCAGTTGTCAGAGCCACTGCAGCAGCATTTAGTTCAGCAAGGGAGTCTGTGTTATGCAGACAGTAAGCTCACTGATGCTTCTCAATTCGGCCTATCTGGCCTGGGTTGGGAAAATCTGGCCTTCTCTTTCCAGATGAGAAAGGATTTCGGGAAGCATAGCAGGTGCAAGCTATATCCACGTTAGAGAGTGTGGTACAGAGAACAGGGGCTAGGGTTTGGAGGCTGATGCTAAGAGTGGCCAGTAAGCAACTTTTTCCAGTGCATGAGTTCTACGCATCGGTCATAGCACAGGGTGATGGGCACAGCTTGGTGCTTCCAAGTTTAGACTTTGAGACCAGAGGTCCTTGGTGTGAAGTACAAGCCTACACTTACAAGTGTGACTTTAGCAAGTTTCTTGAACTCTGTGTTTCGTTTTTCTTTTTAACTGCTACATGGAATAACCATACTACTATAGTACCTACTTCATTGGAGTCATCAGGGGGCCAAATGAGTTAATGCTTATTAGGTATCTAGAAGAGTGGCTGGCACAGAGTAAAGTCTTCTATAAGCATTTGTTGAATAAATAAATAACAAATGAGATGGAGTTGGTATGGTCCACTGGGTGTTGAGTTCACTTTAATACTGCCACGCATTAGCTATGTGCCCTAAGGCAAACTATAAAATCACTAAGCAAAGGGGCCCTCATAGATTCCACAGCACTTACTGGTATACCTTATGGATGCAAAAGAGTAAGTGTAGACCTTGGTCCATAACGGATGCTCCATCACTGTGATTGCTGACTTTATTTAAGAGTATATTTAGAGATTCTGTGTGGCTAGCTGTATCAGTGTTTCTATTTTACAGATGAGAAAAATGACTCCCAGAGAAACTAAGTGCCTTGTCCAAAGCCATACAACTAGACTAAAATAGTCAGAGTTAATATGAGAACACTAGTCTTATAGCCCCCAACTTACACTTTCTAGGATGTGACCTTGAACTGAAAGAATGGTGTAGATTGAGGGTGGAGAGGAATAGGTGTGGGAGGCCACAGAGTCTTCTGGGTCCCAGGTCAAATGCATTTCTTGCCGCTCTAGGGAGCAGTTCATCACTTGGGCTTCTGTCACTGGCTTTCACAAGACCCCAGGCCAAAACGCTAACCTTTTAAAGAGCAAAGAATGAAATTAATACTTTTGATCCTGGGTTTCCACGTGTAAAGGTCAAGGCTAAATTAGTGGTTTGATGCTGGAAGAATACCTTAGTGTTTATCTTAGTTTTTTCCAGGGTCATCAGAGTCGAGGGATGATGGGGCGAGCATTCTAAAGGTGAACAGCACTGCTGAAACTTCCAGGGCAAGGGGCAATGGAAGAAGGGTTCCAGGAAAAGCTCTAGAGAAGGAGGGAAGGGGTGGCAAGGTCCTGTTTGCTCAGGACATACTATGTACCAGGCATTGTGTTAGGTACTTCTACATAGTTACATATTCCTTACTCCTATCATGTAAATGGTAGATCATAGCATCTAATTTACAAATGGGGAAACTGGGGATCAGAGAGGATGAGTGTCTGTCCATAATCATGCAGAGATACAATATTCTGCTAAAGGCAGAAAGAAGGATAAGGACTCATTTAATATTTGCTCAGGGGTAACTGGAGAGAGGTCGCTAAATGTACTATGAAAGACACCATGCTATGTTGTAGAGTGAGTTTCATTAGGGACTTTGAAACCAGAGAGAATCATAAGAGACAGTGGAATGGGGAAGAAGTATGAGGGCAGAACTGCAGGTCAAGGACATCAGTACATAGTCCTACCACTGACAGGCACTGGAGGCCTTGCTGGGGGCCCTTTGAAAGTCATCATGTACAAAAGATGACTAACAGTCTGCAGGTGATCTTCAGTGTTCAAGCTTTGCTACGGATGAAAAATGGGAACTTGTATCAGTCATTTCACCTTCTTGGGCTTTCGCCCCCTTTTCTGCAAAATACAGAGAATATGAACACTGGATTACCATGTGGGGTTGGTTGTAATATTGTGAATAATAATAAGAGGAGAAGAGAATAAAGGAAAGCTCATGCAATGCAGCATGCTCTATCACTTACAAAACAATAGTGATAAGAAAAATAATAATATCAAAAAAAAAAAAAACAATGAAGTTTAAGCAGTTATTGTTAAAAGCTTGGTGTCCAGTCACTGCTGTAAGATCCTGTATAGAAGAAAAAGCTATGGAGAGTGGTTTCTACCACTGTATGAGGAATAACTTGACAGCCAGTGCAACTCCCTGAGCTCATTCTAATGACACTTAATGTTGCATGAGTGTGTACTACGTGCCAAGGAGACATTGTGATGCATGCTCCCAAGAACCCTGTAATGTACAGAACATCGCCTAATTGCAAGTTTATCTTGGCTCCTATCTGGGACTGGCTCCTGTCTTATTCACTCCTCTGCCTTCTACTTACCAGCTGATACACATTAGTATGGAATGAATTTTTCTCTAAACTTTTTCATTGATTTTCTTATTTAGCGGGTACTGAATCCTTCTTGGTTGTCTTACAAGGTTTTCATGAGCACTAGACAATCACTCCAAGGAGAAGCGTGTAAGAAAACTAGGCAAATCCATATTTGGTTTTAACAGTCAAACTGATTGATTTTAATTTTGTTTATCTTAGATGTGACTTGGGTTCATAACTGGACATGCTGGATTTGTCTATTCATACCCTGTATCACATCTCCTTTTCCACCCCTGAAACTCAGGGCCTAGAAGCCTGGAAAATACATTTTCTAAACTCTCTTGCCAGCACAGATCAGTGGGATTCTGCCAGAGATGGGCATTTTGAAATTTTTGAGACAGAACAACAGACAATCCTACTGTCCAGCAACAGCTGAGTGGGCACAGTGTGGCCTTCAGTAGACAGGAGTCAGGGTTTTGGCAGCCATTTGTGGTAACCATTTTACAAGCACTACCATGTGTAGTAGCTCCTTACATTTTCTGAAATTAAGTAACGCCTCCCTGACCTTTCCCCAGTCTTGCAAAATTTGTATGTGCCCTCAGTTTCCTACAGTGAATAAATTTCTACTTAAAATATTCAAAGTGTCTTCTGTGTTTTGTTGTAAATACATCACATATCCCCATAAACTACTAAGTAGTAAGCACTTTGGGCTTAGGATTTAAATACTGGAGTTTAAATTCTAGCTGTGCTGCTGACAACTCATGTGACCATGGGAAAGTCATTTAGGTTTCTCGTCTACAAAACGGAGAACAGAAAGTATGTGTTCTGGTTACTTCACAAGGTTATTTTGAGGACCAAAGTGGCTAATGGGTGTGCAAGTATGTTTTAAACTGCTCAGACTTCTACATAAGTGAGGAGATACTATTTTTGTCTTTTTTGCAGATTTTTTTTTGAGATGTTTCCTCATGTTAACATCTAGAGTGTTCAGCCCTATAGCTGGTTATAGAGAAAGTATGGCAAGTCACCCATCACAGGAATTCAGACTCCTGCCCTCTCCAGATTCTACTGTTCTACCACAGTGCACTGTAACTCACAGATGTTTGTTCAGTTCTTGCATTCAATCAATTCTATGACCCCTTTGATGGGACCAAGTGTATGTCCCAGGAACTTACTCTGGAATGATATGTTTTTCAGCACAAAGACCTTAGGAACTAAAACATCATATGCTTGTAATTAAATATCATTTCTGTTGGACATAGTGGCACTGTGATATTAGCCCCAGACAATATTTGCCTTCTTTCTCTCGAACTCTGAATGCTATCACTTGTGCTATGAACATTCTGAGATTTGGTTTGTTCATCTTCTGTGGCACCCCATTGGCTCTGCAATCAAGTCCAAACTTCTTAGTATAACATAATTGGTCTCTAATGAACTGGTCCTGTCTGCTGTCACTCCAGATTCTTACTTTATAATCTCACACTTTCCAATATTTTATTTTATTTTATTTTATTTTATTTTATTTTATTTTATTTTATTTTATTGACCCCCATCTGTATGGAGCTACTTGCAATTCCTCAAAGACACCATCTCATGAGCCTGACCTTTGTACATGCTATTCATACCACATGGATACTCACTTCTTAATGTCTGTTTTGAGGACCCCTTTATCATCCTTCAAACCCAATCCCAATGTTTCCTGTGGAGTTTTTCCTTGAGTCCTCTTCCTTCCCTTGTCCATGCCCTTCCTCTACTTTGTACTGCCTTTCCAGCTATCATGGTTCGGTGGCTCCTTCTCTCTATGTTTAACTTCTAATTGGACTGAGTTTTCTAGAGTGACCAGAGTGGTGAGTAGTCATGCATTCATCACCTTTGTATCACAGGTTCCTAACACTGTTAGTACATAAGAGTAGAGGCATGGTGATACAGTGAGAGGATGGAATGGTAATGGAGAGAATTAAAGAATAATAAGGATGAAGGCAGATGCACCAAAAGAAAGAAAGGAAACATTAGTCACTGTTTCTGGGTGAAGTGCAAAGGAAAAAGAAAGAATACTTAGGGGGAGAATTGGATCTAGTCAAATAATAAAATATTTGTGTTGAAAGACCTTGAATAT
Source organism: Dasyprocta punctata (assembly GCA_004363535.1). Taxonomy (NCBI): domain Eukaryota; kingdom Metazoa; phylum Chordata; class Mammalia; order Rodentia; family Dasyproctidae; genus Dasyprocta; species Dasyprocta punctata. Next base: position 24,398 of record RJWM01024805.1, on the reverse strand, counting down.
CTTTCATAGTAATAGACTCTAAAATGAGTCGTGAGCAGACCAGAATAGAGCAGGATAATCTATATGCCAGTTACCACTACAAGATTGCCGTGCAACAAGCAATCTTTGAATTTCACTGACTTGCCAAATGCCAAACGATTATTTTCCTCAGTTACAGGATATCAATCCAGTTAATCATGAGTAATCACTTTTTTAAAAAAAGGAATAATTCCATTGATTTTCAGCATTAACTGGAAAGGTATTAGGCCTTATACTATTTTCTTTAAAGTGACAGATTAACAAAGCATAATGTGGCACAATATAGTCATAACAGAGTTTCTCCAACTTCAGGGCATATTGATATTTCTGGGGGGCTGCTTCTTCATTATAGTAACATGAATATAATACAAAATTTGCCATTTAAAAATGCATAGTTCAGTGACATCAAGAATATTTACATTGTTGTGTAGCTATTACCATCACAGGTCTCAAGAATTTTTCATCTTCAGAAACTAAAATTCTATTCCCATCAAAAAGTAACTTCCCATTCCATCCTTTACCCAGCTTCTGGAAAACACCATGATACTTTCTGTCTCTTTGAATTAGACTCCTCTAGCTTCTTCATATAAGCAGAATCATACAATAGTTGTCATTTTGTAACTTTTAGCTCATGGAGCATTGTGTTTTCAACTGTCATCCTTGTTATGCCATGTGTCAGAATGTCCTCCCTCTTTAAGGCTGAATATGTACATATATTCCCTCAAACTCTTTTATCCACTCATCTATCCATGAATTCTTAGGCTTCTTGCATGCTTAGGATTGTGCAAAATGCTGCTATAAGCATGGGTGTGCATATATCTGCTCAAGTCTCTGCTTTCAGTTCTTTTAGTGTATATCCAGAGGTGGAAATGCTGGATGGTAAATCTATGTTTAATTTCTTGAAAACCTGTCATATCATTTTCCACAGTAGCAGCATCATTTTACATCTTTACCAACAATGTGTAAGGGCTCCTATTTCTTCACAAACTTGACAATACTTGTTATTTTCTGTTTTTTAAATAATGTCCCTTGTAATAAAAAGTGTGGAGTTTGGCTGTGTTTTCTTAATGATTAGTGGTCATGTTTTCATTGACTGTTGCCTTTTGTTTATCTTCTTTGGAGAAATGTCTACTCATGTTTTCTGCCCAATTTTAAATTGAAGTTTATTGTTATTACTGTTGGGTTATTGTGGGGGTTTTATATGATATTAATCCCATATCAAAAAATATGCTTTGTAAGTATTTTCTTCCATTCTGTGTGCTGCCATTTCACTCTCTTGATAGGAATCTTTGATGTTCAAGTGAATAATATCAATGATAAAATACATGGCAAAGTTGTCAATTCTCCCAGCTTCTAGAATGAGCTCTTTCATATATCTACCAAGGAAAATGAGCCCTGGGCATGTTCTTTGTCTGTCCCCTCTCTCCTTACATGACACTGTATTTCTGACATCTTTTCTGAGTCCCTTCTGTCAGGCATTTGATCAGTTGTGCTCATCTCTGCTCCATTTTTCTGCATTAGATCCTGGCTACACTATTAGGTGAAAAAACAATGCAAAAACAAGTCTGGGATGAGGTCAGCCAAAATTAATCAAAATTATCAGTAAGACTGTTTGAAATGTGAGTTTATATCTACAAGGGTTAAGCATGAGCCTTGCATTCAAATATAGGCAAAATTTAGTTGAAACATTAATGAGTGCATGAAATCATCAAGATTAGCAAGACATTTAGAATTAAGCAGGGAAGACCTGAACACAATCCTCTACAGTCTGGAAGTGATGTTTACAATCACGCAATATTTAATCTGGTGCTTGACATTACTTCACTAAAACTAATAATAAATGTCTGCGTATCTGGATTTTCTGTGGAGATTTCTCACCTGATTCTGAAATGTTATGAAACATCTTTTTCTCTGACCATAAAGAGTAGTTGAAATAATGTATGATAGTCCATAAGGCATAGAAAACAGTCCTAAAACTGAGAAAAAATTATAACAAAATATGTACAGTAGGTGGTTTGTTATATACTTGAATGAAGATACAGAAGAAACAAACTTGTTTTATAACTGTTTCTATAAAGAAAGGCTGAATTCTAATTTCAAAATTAATTGTTTCTGCTTCAAAGTATTTCAATAACAATCTTTATTTGTACTCCACGATAAGGTTGGGAGTTGGGCTCAGTGGCTTAAGCGCCTGTCTGGCAGGCGTGAGGTTGTGAGTTCGATCCCTGGTGCCAAAAAAAAAAAAAAAAAAAAAGCAAACTTGTAAGGGCAGCAGAAAATTGCCAAATGAGCTCCTGCCACTGGCAGCATTAGATGCTGTTCTCCATGATAATTTAACGTTAACTCAATCGCAATATGTGAAGAGTTACTTTTCTTTAATTCCAAACATGATGTACCTAAAACTCACATTCTCAATAATAAGTTACTTCTTTAATATAAAACAATGTGTTAAAGAGGGGAAAGGAGAAGTTTGACCTCTGATGCAGTGGGTCTTCTGACTATAATAAAAAAAGAATTGAGGGGCAAGACTGGAGAGAGCACCCACAAAGCACTGAATCATTCATAGGCAAGTAATGGCACTAAGAAATGGAAATGAGCAACAAAAGGCCACCAGTGTCACCAACATGCTTACATTTATAAAAACAAAGACTTAAAAAGGCAGTCAATCATTAGGACACTTAGTAGTGAGAAGGGAGGTGACCATAACATCTCTTGCAGTTCAGTTTCATATGTCATGCCAAGTTCTTAAAACAGATGCTGCACTTAAAGCAGAGCTGCATGTTATTCTTTGTTAAAAAGACAAGCATTCCAAATTTGATGACATTTTCTGTGATGACAAGTGGCTGTCAAGACTGTGCTACTTTAGCAGGTATTTTCTGGAAAAAGAAATAATGCGCACTTAATCTGTTCCTTCTAGGTAAAAGTGACATTTTAACAACATTCAAGAGAACTATTGCATCCGAAAGAAAGCCATGATATGGAGAGAGCATTTGAGAAAAAAACAGACATTTGGAAGTGTTGCCATTGTTGTGTGACTTTATTGCCAAAAATCGGTTTTCTTTTATGAAAGTTTTCATATTGGTACACTCACAAGACACAGAAAGAATGTTCCTCCTATCTAGTTTTAAATTCCCTGAAAAGTTTCTGTGAAAGTTTGATCCCTTTTGTTAAAGCTATAAAAGTATAAAACTCTTAATCTAGGTTTTCTGAAAATCTAAACAATTTATGGGATAGTGGAAAATGACTAAGTAGAGCTAGATTCAGGCAGAATAAGAGAAAAAACCACCCCCTGTGTTTTCCATGTTAAATCTCTATTAATGTAGGCAAAGATCTCACCAACTCATTAGGCTGCTGTAGTACAAAGTCAATGTCAAAGTTCCCCTGGATCTCTACTTCACTTAATTTCAGCAATTCTCTTTCCCCCTCCTTTTGGCTTGCGCAACATTTGATTATGTCTTTGTATAATATCTAAATCTGCTCTTAAAAAGTCCATTTGTCTGCATGAACTGGGTGGGGAGGGGGAGTTGATATTGTTTTGTCCATTCTTTTTTATTCTTTTCTTTTTGAAATTGGTAAAGTTCCAGTGGAATATAGTGACAGCCTGTTAGAAGTGAAATCATTCTTATTATAGAAACTTCTCATAACATTAGGAACTTTGCCATTTTTTTCTATAGAGCTACTGATTTTCTTATCTCTCAGAAAATGATTCAGAAAACATGCTTAAAACTATGGTTTTACCTGCAGGTTCCTTGTTTCTTATGATGTAGAAAGGATAATTTTTAGTGGTATACATATATGTGGATGGAGTCAGACTGTTAAGTGCAGATAAACTAGGGATGATACTTCTGCAATTGCTCCTTCAATTAATTTTAAAATTTTATCCATTCTGTGAATCAAATTCATGCCCATTTCAGAGGTCCTGAAACCCTGTCCAACAGCTCCAGTGCTGGTTTCTCCAGCCTCCCTGAGTCCTTTCCTTTCTACACTCTGTGTCTCTTTTTCACTGGGGTCCCAAGATCTTCATCTTTGCCATTCCCTCTTCAGTAGTGCCCTCTCCCCAGTCTGCCTGAGGCTGTTCCTCCTTATTCAGAGCTGAGTTCCAGTGCCACCTGCCCAGGGCCCTTCCTCAGCCAGCATCACCCAGTCATCTCCCATCACACTGCCTTATTTTACAGGGTGGTGGGTTTTTTTTTTTTTGCCTTGGCATGTTCCTGTTTGTTCACTACTACATTAGCAACATAAGCTAGAAGTGATTTAAGAGAATGTAAGTGCTACAGGAGTCCAGATAGTGTCTATTTAATTTCCCACTTCATCCCCAACACACACAATCATGCCAAGAATAGAGTGGATGATGTGCAAATATTTATTAGATGAGAAAATGAGCAGAATTCTACAAATATCTAAGGCAGATCCCTCTTCCTAAAATAGAAGGAGGAGTTGTGAAGAGTAACATATGTGTAAGGTCCATCAAGGAGGACTCAGTGAACTGCTGCTTATTGATGTCTAGTCAGTATATACTGCTGCCTGCTGGAAAGAGCATCACCTTCTGCTTAATCCATCAGGCTAGTGAGGGGACTCCACTGTCCAGAGAAGGAGCTTAATGGGTAATCTAGTGAGTCAACACAGCTAACACAGTGCCACCAAGGAGCACGTCGAGGTGGTGTGTCTGACCCAAATTCATGTTCCTTGTCTCACAGATTTCTGAACAGTACAGAGCTATAGTTTCTGAAGGGCTCTGGCACCAAATTGCTGGGATTCAAACTTCTAATTATCTTCTGTTAATCTTCCTCTAATTAGTTCTACTACTAAAAGATTTGCTCTAAACCTTTTAGATTTATCTTCTAGATCTTCTACTAAATATCTTCTAATTAGCTGTGTAACTTTTAATCTTTTCAAAATTAGAGTGATAACAGTACTTACCTTGGGGTTATTGTGAGCAATAAATGAGACGTAATGCATTAAACACCTAGAACAGAGACTGGACTGTTGTGGCCCTCAATAAATACAGGCTACTGGCATTATGTTCACTATCTCTTTGACACAAATATTATCATGTCTAAAGCATTTCCCTCCCTCCCTTCCATACGTTTTCTTTATGGTCTTACTAGATGCCTAATCTAACACTGTGCTAGGGACCTGAGACACCAAGATGAAGAGAAAATGATTTCACTGAAATTGATGTGTGTGTGCCATGCAGGCCATGGAGCATGGAGGAAGGAATATCCACCTCGCTGAAAAGATTCTGGGCCTTTGTGTGGAGCAGTTGACATCTGAGTTAAGCCCTGGAAGACAGAATGGAATTCTTCCAGATAGAGAAATAGGGGCAAAAGAAAGCAAAAAAGAACTTCTGTCAGGACTAAGCTTTAGAATTGAGTCAACAATAGAACAAACAAGTTAATTACATTCAAAGCAAAGAAGCAAAAGCACGTGAAAACATGCACACACACACACACACACACACAGATATGGAAGCTGGGAGAGAGAGAAAATTAGGCTGAAGACTGAGTACAAATGTGGCAAATTGAACTTTCTATCATCTTTCACATCCAGTTTTAAAGAGGTAACAGTTTTTCAAGGGAAAGAATATGGAGCTTACTGTCAGTCTGGAATCAGGATGACAACTAAGATGAGTGACTTTGGGCAAGTTTACCTCTGTGACATTTGCATTCCTTACTAGTTTAAAAACTATAGAAGAGAGGTAACAATTCTTATTTCACAGGGTTGGTTTAAGAATTAAGTGAAATATAACATATGTAAAAATGTTCACTAAGGGTCTAGCAAATAGCAGGCATTCAATAAATGTTTTCCTTTCTTTCCTCCCTCCCTCCTTTCTTCCTACTTTCCTTCCTACTTTTCTTCCTTCCTACTTTCCTTCCATCCAGAATCTCGTTCCACACACCAAACATGGCTTCAATCTGAGGCAAAAATTGCCCAACATTTTCATTGTTTTTGCCACTAACAAACTCTGGAGAGCACAATCACTTAACTCAGTTATCAATTTAAGTGAGAAGCAGGATAGTCCCTCCCAAAAATAAGAGCCAAGAGAAGTTGTGGCCTCCAGTGCTGGTATTCATTGCTGGCATTTTTCATTTAGACATTTATTTAGTGCCTACCAAGTGGCAGACACCTTGCCAAGTGCTGGGCATCTGCATTCATTTAGCCCTCACAATAAGCCTAAGGGTAGAAAGTCTTGTATTTTCCAGATAAAGGCAATTTGAACTTAGAGAAAGTAAGTAAATTGTTCAGAACTATAATTCTGGCAAATGATGTGGTTCCCAGATGCTCTGATTTTCACCCTATGTGATCCTCCATGATGCCACTTGCAAAGTCTTAGGGTGGTAGAGTCACAGGACCTAACCAGGGTGAGCAGCTATGAAAACAGCTAGGTTAAACTGATCTGTCCATGGTCATTATTTTTTCATTAACTGAACCCTGGCAGAATCTTTGATCATTTCTCTGTCTGTATCTGTCACTTGGGGTTCCATTTCAGTGTCTGTATATAGTCACATACATACCATTTCTGAACTGTATTGCTCCATCTCTCACTCTACTCCAGTTGGAGAAACTGAGGCTCACAATCCTAGAGGGATTTTCCAAGCCTTACTGATTGTTTGGCTGGGGCTGGAACTGGAGGCTCCATCTCCCTTTCCCATCTGTTGCCCTCCTCTGCCTTCTCCCTCTGGCGTCAGACACAGACCTTCTGCTTCCCTGCCTGCCAGTCTGACGCATTCTTCAGGCCCAGAACCACTTAGAAATAATTATTTTAAAAACAAATAAACTCTTCTCTCTGTGATCTTTACTCTTTTCACATCCGCACTGAGCAGTGGCTATTTTTACTCACCCTAGCTCCTGGCAGGTCTCTTTGGAAAGTCACCATGACATTTCGTGCGGCCTGGCCTGGCATTCATCTAAAATATTTTTTCAAAAACATCCTGCTCTAGAGAAATGTCAGCGTTTATGGTGCATCCACAGGGATGTATCAACAAAGGAAAAGACCCACTTAAGAAAGCCCTAGCTTGACAAAGAGTGGGTTTGTAGTCCGATGTACCTGCAAGCAGCAAAACATAATGGGGCGTGCCAAGAAGAGTGGTGGCAAGTACTCATGTCTGCAGTGAGGTCTTATGAGGATGGTTTAGAGTCTGTGAAGAAGATGGACACATAGATTGATAAGAAGAAAGTGTATGCTCAGGCCAAAGCTGCAAGGGTATCCAGATCAGAGAAGTCCAGGTGACGTGTACTTGAATAAATCATGTTTCTTCTTTCCTTTGTCTGAACCTCCTCTTAGAACAAGAATTTTGGGGCAAGCATACACAGTATTTTTATGTTGGTGATGGAGGAAAAAGCAATGGATGATAAGGTTCATGTTCTAGGCCTAGTTTTGCTACCAAGATATTGCTTTGACCTTTAGTTACTCATGTCATATCTCTTGGTTTCTGTTTTTGCAAATGAAGAATGATGTAGATACTAAGTGGTCACTTCTAGGTTATGTACCCTTCATGGCATAAGGCAAAACCATGGAAATTTATTATAATGCTAAGCATTTGGGATCTAAGCAAAGGAAAGGTTAATCCATCCATATATCCATCCATTCATCCATGTATCTATCCATCTTATAATTCACTTTCATTGAGAGTATTCCAGATTGCAAGAACCAAGCTAGGAGCTATGAAATTGATTTAATTCAGGATGTGTCTTTAAGGAATATATTATGAAAAGACATAATATCCAGCCTCTGACATAATTCTCAGTGAGCCCCACCTCCTGATGCTCACATCTCTTTGTAGAACTTTCCTACGTTTTACTAGGATCAGCCTTTGTGATTATTGTGTGATTAACAGAATATAACAGAGATGATATGCCGCCTCTGAGGTTGTGTTATAAAGGTTCCATGGCACCTTCTCTCTCCATTTCTCTATCATCTCTGTCTCTATTTCTGCCTGTATCTCTATCTCTCCCTTTCATGCTCATCTCTTGCTTTAGGGGAAGCTGGATTCATGCTGTAAACATGTTCAGGCTGCCCATGGAAGGGCTCACACTGTGAGAAACTCAGGTCAGCATTTAACCACGAGAGAAGAATTCAAACGTCTCAATAACCATATGGGTGAGCTTTAACGTGTATCAGTCCTTATTTGAGCCTTTCAACAACAATATCCAGAGCCCTGAGCTAGAAACACCAACCCAAACAGTTCCCACAAAAACTGTGAGCTAAAGTTTTTTATAAGCCTCTAAAACTGTGGAATAATTTACAATGCATAAATAGATAACTAATCCAGAAAGGAAAACACGGGGCTACTGAATTATCAAACAAGTTTTGAACATCCCTAACCATCAAAGACACTGTACCTCTTCATGTATTTTTGATACCCAGTACACAGTAGTCACTCAAAATATTCTTTTATAATAAATACATGGCAGACAAGGGCATGGTGGCAGGTGAAGCTGAAACAGAAGACGAACTAAATTCCAGCTTCCTTTTGCTGCGACTGCTTCCTCCCACTGTTGCGCCTTCTACTAATGAAATGGTTTTGTTCTAACAGAAAGGTTTAGTGGATGTTGGGGGTGTGGTATGATCAACAAGTGGAAGAAACAGGTGTGATGACTCCTGAGAGGATCCCCCAATTCCAGAAAGTGAGACTGGTTAATTCTTTGATCACTGTTAAATTTAATGTCATCTGACAGGTACAAGCCAATGAGCTGGCAGCTGGTTACTCCACATGGCTTCTCTTTTTAATTTGAAAACCTAGTATTTTCTTTGGATTTGATTTGGTCCCAGTGAGAGCTCAAATAAGCTTTTTGCACCCAGCTGCTGAGCCAGCTTTCATGGCCCTCGTTGGACACATACCCAGAACCAAGTGGGATGTCAGGCTTGGTCTCCAGCTTGGGTATGGCTATAAGGATCCCATGCTGTGGTCAGGTCTGCACAGGTGGCTTGAGCAATCCTGATTAAGACCCAAAGAAGGCCATGGGTGCCTATCACCCACCTGACTGACAGGCTTTCATGGCCCTCGTTGGACACATACCCAGAACCAAGTGGGATGTCAGGCTTGGTCTCCAGCTTGGGTATGGCTATAAGGATCCCATGCTGTGGTCAGGTCTGCACAGGTGGCTTGAGCAATCCTGATTAAGACCCAAAGAAGGCCATGGGTGCCTATCACCCACCTGACTGACAGGCGTGGTCCCAGAAGCCTGGAGTCTGCTTAGCTCCTTCTCTGCAGCCTCAGTCAGTGTTAGCCTCTATCTTTTCCACACATCCTCTAATTTGCTGGTGGAGTGCAGTCCAAACTGACTGGCTTTCCAAGGGCAGGGAACTCTGTACTGTTGGTGCTGGCATCCGCAGCTGTAATGATAGTAACCATTTTAATCACTATCTCGCCTGTGCCTATGCTTAGCACATTGCTAAGCGGTGTCAATGCCCCTTACTACACCTAATCCCTATTATAGGCCTCTGAGGTTGAGCTACTATTTCCTCCACTTGATAGAAGGGAAAACTCAAAAGAGATTCACCACCTAACACCAACCTATACTTTCTAACAAGAGACTAAGCTTAGTGTGAACCCCGGTATCAATTCCCAGGGTTCCTAACTCCACAGTGCACCTTGCCCAGTGTCTATGACATGTGAGATACGATCAGAAAGCACAGGTACAAGCATTCCTCCCACCCAAAGTCTTCTCAGCTCGGGAAGAGTACGTGGATGGGGTGACCTCCATGAAGCCACAAATGCCTTCTTTCAGAGCCTCTTAAAGAGTTTGCCCACTGGACTGAGCCCTGTAAGGCTAACAACTGTTTACTGTTCCTGCTAGATGCAGTATTCTAGTCCTCCTGGCCCATCTGTCTGCATCACAGAAACCAGATTCCACAACCAGATGACGAAGCCTGGCTTTGGTCCTGGTCTCTGTCAGTTTTCTTCTACCGTCTAGTTTGGGTAAGATCTGGATTCTCCCTGGATGCACTATTAGAGAAGAATGATTAGGCTGACAATTAGAAGACACATAGGAATTATCTGAAGGAGCTGACATTTCATTCTAGTGGGCCAGTTTCTAATCAACTCCCAGATCAATTCATGGTTCTCCTAATTGGAGGAATCTGATGGGAATCAGAGGGTGACTCTGCTGTTGTATGTGTAAAATTCAATAAGTTAGGAAGCTGATGCCATCCAAGTGACACATTTTGGGTTGCTTTATTACAAATATTGACTATAGGTTGAGAGAGATGATTGGTCCTTCAATTTAATGACTCCCAGGGAGTTAAATGGGGGAAAAGAGACTATCTTCTCCTACTAGAAGTGGGAAGGCTAATAGATACTGGGAAAAGGTACCATAGTCAGGGCCCTCTAGTGCTCTCTTCTTGAATTTCGTAAGCTGGCATCATGATATTCAGCACTGGAGAGGAAGTAGGGGTGTTGATGAGAGGCCCCAGGTCAACTGCCAGGGTGGCAGAGCCAGTCCCACCAGTAAGCCCTAGCCTTCATAAAACCAGGGAGAGAAACCAGGGCCCCTCAGCAAGGCTGAAGAGCTCAGAATGATTCCACTGATGGAAATCCCTGAAGAGGCTTGGTGTTACCCAGTTGCAGTATCAAGAAGACTGGCAAAGTGGAAAGGGGGCTCATTCAATATTTAAGATCCCCTCCTGAAGCTGAACTTTTTAACTGAAGATAAGACTCAGTGACTAAGGTGTGGTTACTCTATTGAGGTTTGCATGGGATCAGCCTTACCCTCCCACCTTCACCTTCACCAGGTGCCCAAGGGGCTCTATAACAGTTGGCAACAAATCATTTTTAGCCCTGCTCTCAATTCCTTGGTGGCTTCCTATCAGCTGTGGAGCCTTTAGGATCTCATTCCCGACACTGTCTCCAACCTTTTAACCAACAGTTCCTTCCCTACCCACTCCACTAAAGTCAGACATGTGATGCTAGTTCTCCAAAATGCCGGGCTATGCTTCTCCACTCAGTACTAGCGCACACTGTCCCCTCTGCCTGGAGTGCCTGTCTATCCTGCCCGTGCAATGAGTACCTACTACTCAGTGTTCAGTAACTGGCTTGCAGCACTCTGGAAACCTCTCCTGATGGTTTATGTCTTCTTTCCTGTCCACCCAAGAGAAAGAACTCCAGTTGGTTGCACCCTGAAGATGTTTAACCTTCACCCTTCAGTGTACTGATCCTCCCTTCAGGAAGGACCAAACTGCTCATCGCTCTATGATGTGCTACAATACAGTGTGAAGGTATTGGACTTGGATCCATATTGTAGCTCTGACTATCTCTGGTGTATGAACTCCCTCCTTTGAGTCTATTTGCTCCTGTGTCAGAGGGGAATGATAATACTATCTCCTTCTCTGAGGAATTGACAGAATAAAATATAAACATTCAGGCAGTGTTTTTCTATACTGTTGGGCTGAGAGTGAGCCCTCATTAAGCAATAGTTATTATTGTTTTTATTGTTGTCATCATCACAACTAGTGTCATCATCTTTAGGGCTTACAACTTGTATGACACCTAGTAGGTGTGATATGTAACAAATATAAAATCAGGAAGTGGTATGGAAGATCCTGTCTCATTCCTTAATTTCATGCTTGCTTATATCTACTGGTTGACTAGGTAAGCGAACATATGTTGATGAGATAGAACTCCCAGGTTGGAGAGAAGTTGGAGAAGGAACCAGGTGGGTAGAGAGCAGTTGGGAGGTTGCCCAATTTCTGTGGATAAGGCCCAAGACAGTGGGAGGGCAGAGGCAGCCCAGAAACCCTGAAGGATTTGTGAGGGTCAAATGATATAATCTGTGGAAAACTCATGGCTTGTGCGTGGAACATGGCAAGTGATGAATTAACTACATTTAAAAATAGTGATATTTATGATAATGAGATAATTTTACCAACAATGATAATATGATAGATTAAAACAACATAATAATAATGATGTTCATTATTGTCGTTGCTGTTGATGATGTAATACACAGTTCTGTGTTGTGGTTCAGTTTAAACATTAAGTTGGAAGATTGGGAGGCTATGGATACTTCAGTACAGTGTCCTTTGTCACACACCAGATGTGATTAAAATAATATGGTAAATAATTGCATGAAAAAGTTATTACAGCAAGACATGCTACCCTTAATCTTCCTAAAAATAGTCAAAATATTTCCCCCTCACGTTGGGCACACAGATCCTTGAATACTTGGCAATGTGTCTTTTAATGTAATAAATTTTATAAAACAAATTTTAAACATTTACCATGCTTCCTCATCACCCTTTAGACCAACCAGAAGATCACACCCTTTCTCTGCCTCAACCTTAGCTATGAGCCAGGAGGACTGAAAGTTGCTTTTCCCTGGGAATTTTTGATCCATGCTGTGAAACTCCCTCTACCTCTTTCCTGATTCTCTTCCTTGACCAGGATTGTCTCTGACCTCTGACCACATCCGTAGTGCTGCTGTTTGTTTTTGTATGTGCTGGCTCATGTGGATCACATTGAGCCAACCATTCCCTGCACATCCTCTAATTTAATCTTTAGCCACCTTTTATAAGATGTCTTCCCTTTACAGATGGACACTTTCTCTTGGCTGCAAGGAATGAGCAGAGGTGTTGGATTCCAGCTTAGTTTGTGGAAAAGCGGAAGCCCTTTCTCCTACAACTACTCCACATTGCCTTGTCCTTGTCCTACCCAGAAAAACAAAAGTCTAAAGCAAGGCAATGTGATTTTGCCTTAATGATGGCTCCATTTCCCAGAGAGTGGCTAAAATAATATCCACGGGAAATCCCCTGTGTGCTACTCTGTTTCTCACTGGAGAGCATGGAGCCAAGAGTCCATGGATCCCCAGGGACTTGCATGGCCCTCTTGTTCATGATAAATGTATTTTCCAGAGATTAGAAAAGGCTTTTGTGTGAGCAATTCCTTTCTTGTGGAGTATAATGGCAGCCTAGTTACCTGCTTCTCTGGATAGCCCTAACATCTGCACATGATATTAAGGGTAGTTCACGGATGGAGGCTATGATGTAGAAAACCAGGGGTACTAAGGAAGGACTAGTTAGAAAATAATCATCACCAGTGTCTGTCAAAGATGTGGGCACCAAATTTTGGGGGGACAGAGAGGCCATTTCTGTTGAATGAAAGGACTATAGAAACTGGCCTTACCAATGCTTACTGGCTCATGTGCCAGTGTCTTGCATTATCAAGCCCCCCACTCATGCATGCTATCCACTATCATAAAGCACTAAAACAGGAAAAAGCAGGTGCCCTCCATCTTTAGTGCACACTGCTGTCTTGTAGCTTCTTATTTTGTCCTGATCTAAGGCAGGGTAGGGTTGAGGGTGTTATCCTCAGGGTCAGACAGCATCAGGCAAAAAGTCACATTTGACTTCCACTTGGGTCTGGCCTAGTGACCTTGAGACAATGTCTCCTTTTTAACCCCAAACCCAAATGTTCTGCATGGCCCCAGAGCTGGGGCTTCCAGATGCATTTCCTGCCTTGGTCCCTATGCCATGATCTGAGTCTCAGGATCCTTCCTCTGTCCCTGGCTCACTGGCAGCTCTTGCCAGGTATTCTCCAAACCTCGTGGGTGTACTGACTATAGCTCATGCTCTTATATTCCTGCCACAAACTCCCAGGATTTGGACATCCTACATACTTGGCTTTCAGAGAAGAGCCCACTCCTGAACTTCCTTTTATCAGTTCCCACATGCCTGTCATAACCTCTAGTTATCTAAATATACTGCCCACATTCTGATAGCATCATGGAGTCAACATACACTGTCTCACTTCCAGGTTTGAGGGTAATTGGTTCTGTCTGCTTGATATACCCCTACCCCTTTTGGGTCTAATTAGTTTCTGATCCCGTTGGTCTGCCCTGTCTAGTTGTAATAAGCATGGTGATATCTGGCACTATTCTAAAGTTTACCAGAGTTTACCAAATGAAGACCTGTGTTATTAATAGTAATTAGTAACTTATACATTCAGAAAAGCATTTACTGCTTTCCTGCAATATGCCAGACTAGGATCTGAATATTCAGAGTGCTATAGTTTGGATCTTGAATGTTCTCCAAAAAGGCTTGGTCTCCAACCTCTGGCATTATTGGGAATGATGTCACCTTTAGGAGGTGAGGGTTAGTGGAAGGAAGTTAGATTACAGAGGGTGTGCCCCCAAAAGGGGTGCAGGACCCCGGCCTCTTCTTGTTTTTTTCTCTGCTTCCCAGCTGCCATGGACTGTGCAGGTTGCTCTGCTCTGCTCCTCTGACTATGAAATCTGGCTTTGGCACAGGTCAAAACAGCAGAACCTACTGATCACAGAGTGGAACCTCAGAAACTCTGAGCCAAAACAAACCTTATTCTTTCTAGGTTGACTATCCCAGATATTTTGTTACAGTAACAGAAAGCTGGCCAACACAGAGAGGAAAACTTTTATCATCCTTGTACTATTAGTTTAGTGGAGCTTCAGTTCAGTGGAGGAGAAAGACAGTCAATAAAGTGGCAAACAAGGAAATAGAGCAATATTCTTTGGCAAATAGTAATTATCTTGGACAGAGATTTATGGAGAATTTCACACATTACAAGTCATGCATTTCTGTAATATTAGAAATTGTACAAGCTTGCAGTAAGTGGTGGAAGATGTAAATATTATAAACAAAGAAAAGAATATTTGTCATTCAAGTCCAGGACTCCATCTCCAACCACTGTTTCTAAATCAAACAACTGATTATTTGGTGATGCCATTTATGGGGAGGAAGACTAGGATGAAATTAGGTCGAAGTATATACAATTACTGTATTTGTAGGTAAATAATGGTAATAATAATGTAGCTAAGATTTAGTGAACACTTAATCTCAGATACTGGACTGTGCTATAAATACATTGTTTTATTTAACACTATAGGCATTAGTATCCTCATTTCCAGAAACTTGAGTTTAGATGAGACAAATTACTTGAACAAAACTTCCTAACTGTGAAGCAGAGGACTCTAACCAGGTCATTCTGCTTTTACTTTGGCTGATCTACACCCCACAAAACTACTGTCTGATTAGGGGGTATTAGCATGTCATACAGAACTGATGAAATCATAAAGTGGGAGGTGGTATTTAATCTTCTGTTCTGCCATGAATTGCTGGAGTATATATTTTTAAACCCCAATGAATATGCTGAGAATTCTTAAGAAAGACAGTAAAATAAACAGTGATGAAGAGACAGGTGAATTTAATTTTAGCATCTCCCTTCATAGAGAAGGCACCAGCAATGGAGAACAAGAAATTGCCCTGCATACTAATGGCAACACTGAGAACTCATAACAGGAAACCTGGACACTGGTCCTTCCTGGCTGGTCCCCATTAAAATAGAACCTCATTACCAGACCTTACTGAGAAGACTTACGTAAGGGTATGTAAAGGTACACATAAGGACATTCACTGCTAGTGCAGAACTTAGAAAGTCTGGGCGGTCTCCTTTATTAAGGAATGGGATGACCAGATTGGAGCTTATCCATACAAAGTCAAAGCATGCAGCCATCTCAATGACTGATGCAATTTTACATGAAATGACCTGGGTTGATGCCTATATGTTGTTTACAGAAAAAGCAAGCTGCAGTACCACATTGCCTTATTTCATTCTTGTAAAAATAAATAGTGACATATATGTCAATGTATGCAGACACATCATGGGCATATATGAATACTGATACAGATCCAGAATGCTAGTACAGGCAAAGAAAACATATATAGGAAGTGATGCTAAAGTGTGAATAAGGGTGAGGGAGAATCTCATGCATTTCAAATGCTATCAGGTTTATAAGGTATTCTTAATGTTTAAAGAAATGATCAGCAAAACAAAACAAACTAATCTTATGTGTGTTCTTGCTTTCCTCCTCCTAATCAGCATGAGGTTCCTTGGGGGAAGGAAAGTAGCAACCAGACCCTCTCATTATTCTGCCATGTGTCAGGCCATCTGGTCCTAAATTTCAATATTAGGGCACCTCATTTTTCTGAAGATAGCTAACAGGAACATTCCTGCTGCTCCTGGATCTAGAAACCAGGTGAAAAACTCGAGAAAATTCAGACCCTCCTTTTCCCAGCTCCATAAGGCTGTCCTGATTTCTTTCTTTCGCAGAGCCCAGATTTGAGGGGAACACCTTTCTGGGCTATGTTCTGCAACTGAGATGCTAACTGAAGACTTCTCACTTATTCACTCTTCTCCTTTCATAGGGAACAAATAATTCTCAAGATCTGTGCCTAGATATACATGCACACATTGCATTCAGACATACATCAATTCAAGCTCACCAACACATTAAGCCTACCAACACACTATGTGACCAAGGCAAATAAATAAAAACAGCTCAAACCCCATGCCCACAAAGACAGAGGCACATGGCAGTAACACAGATGCATGCATACACACTCATAAATGCACACCCATAAATTCAAAGAGAGGAATTAGACAGGTGTAATTCCAGCTCCTCCAGCAGGCTGACCACAGAATCTGCTGAACATGCAAAGCTGTTCTCCCCTTTATCCCTTCCTCTGCTCTACCCCCTCCTCTCTCCCTTCTTTCTCCTCTTCTGTTGTTATTTCTACCCAAGATTTTTATTAAGCTCCCTTTTCTTCCTAGACATGAGGCTAAATGATGCAGAGATAGAGGCACCAATTAAAAGCTGCCTGGGACAACACTAAGCAGGTTTTTCCTTGATTGCTTTTTCTACCTTCCTGTCCATCGGTATGGGCTGACCCTTGCCCTTCCTATAGCAATAAGCTGGCAACTGAAATGTCATTTCTCAACAGGCAGCTCAGTCCCTTGCTATCTTCCTATATCTGTGCCCATTCCTTTTCCTTTCATGTATCTGGCTCTGGCCACCCTCATGGCTCCCTTTCCCACCTCACTTGCACATGAAAGGATAGCTTTAGAGAGGAAGGAAACAGGGACTGTGAAGATGTTTAGTGTGAAAAGGATTTACTCATACTAAATAAATTTTTGTTGAGGTAGTGGGAAGATATTTTTCATGCCTTTGTCCCCAAGTTCCAAAGAAAGCTTGGACTGGTGAGGAATCATTTCACTCTCCATTCCAGTGGTTATAAAATGCATATATACTCTTTAAGATAAAAATAAAGAAAAACAAAAGGGAAAGGGAAAGGAAAAGGAAAAAAATTTTCAAAAAATGAAGTGCATATTTACATAGGTATATACTTTAAAACATCATGCTACTCATAATATATAGATACGATTTTTATCTGTTAATTTCAAAGAAATAAATAAATTAACAGTCATACCTTTATCAACATCACCAAGAACTTATTGATGTCTGTTCCCTGCCAAGGATGTTGATAGAGGAGTGAACCTATACACAGGCATGCAGGCACACAGTCACATTCATTTGGCATTTATTGAGATTGAACACAATACTAGGATGGACCCAGGATCTGGAATCTAGGAATTATAGTGGAAGAGACAGATGGATGTAGCAGATTTGCCAGGGCCCCAACTCTACAGGGCTGCTTACTGAGAACCACTGTAACTCTGCCTGAGGAGCCCCTTCACCCTACTCCAACTCCTATTGGACAGAACAAACCAAAAGTACCAGAGGACAAGTATCCCTGGGTTTGCCCTCAACAGAAGATGGATGCGGAGTGAGAAAGTACTTCCCAACCTCCTGCTCATCAGCTACAAACACTGGGGCTGCTCCCTAGAGTCAGCTCTCAGTAGGACTGAGCTCCCGCAGCCTCCTTGGGCACAGGCCGAGTAGGGTATCCTTAGTACTATGTTCTCTTTTCTGCCTCTTTTCTCATTGAGGGAATGAACAGAGGTCATGACTACAGTCTAATGAGTGAAGAGGAGAGAAAGTTATGGTGGGAGCACCAGCAGAAAGACCCAGTCCAGACCACAAAGTACGGAAGAGGAGTGTTTCCAGGAAAGGACGTGGGACTGAGTTGGTGGCAGGCAGGAGCAGGACCATGGATGTGAATCTTGGCTCATTCCCACACAGAGCTCCTTCAGAGGAGCCAATCTGCTTAACAGTCACAAAATGAGGTAATGTGCGTAGAAGTACTTGGTGAACCAGTAAGCTTTGTATTGTGTGAGTGTGTGTGGGGGATCATTCTACAGAAATGTGACCAGGAAGAGCTCTGACTTCATCCCTCTCCTGGGTCTGCACTCAGTGCAATTGTGAAATCAGGCCATTTATCTTGTTATCCACAGTTCCCCTTTCTGGGCCCTTTTCCAAAATTCTGTGGCCCTGTCTCTCTGTGAATCTTTTACACTTTTACCTCTTTCAAAATCTGCTGTAAAAAAGTCTCTGATGTTTATCCTCTACCTTTCAGAGTGATTTTCTATCAAAAGTTTCCCTCTTTGGTGTCTCTGAGGAATCTACTTATTGCTGACTATGAAATTTGTAAAGAGGAACTGTCCTCGGCAGCTGCCTGCTTGGGAGAGGACAGGGGCTGTTAATAGTGTGACACAGGAAGTGTTGTGGCATCTATGTTTCCCAAAAGGGTTCCATTTTGACCCTAATCAGGAAGTGACTTTTCTCACCAGAAAACGGTGGCAGAAAAACTTCCCTTTCACCCCGTACTGAAGGTAGACAAAAAGCTCAGTTTAGAGAATACCTAAACAGAACTCTCTCTTGTTTAACAAATAGAGCCAGCATCCTGCATTTGACAGAGCTTATTGGCAGGAATAAGAGACTGGAGAGGCGGGGTCATGAATAATTATATTTAAAGAACATTTTGAGCAATTGCAATAGCAGAGACGGAGAATAGTCTGTAAACTGTATCAAGGCTTCTGACACAAGGAAGTGGCTGTAAACAGAGACAAAGATTACCAGTGTGTAACTATTCCTGGGCTCCTGCCTGCACATCTGAGGGGGAAAGATTTTTGCTGATAGGTCAGATTCTGGCCCCTGTCTTGTGAAGAATTCAGTTAAGGAATATAGCAGAGAAAAATGCCAAAGAACTCCTTGAGGATTTTGATCTACATAACAAAGATCTAAGGCAGAAGAGAATGAGGAGAGATAGAAAGAGGAAAGAGTTACTGTAGTGTATGAGAGTCTTAGAGTCCATGGTATCTCAGAAGAGATTATTTAGGAAAGCAACAAGGTTGCAGAGATTTTGAAGAGATTTTCTTTGAAATAGGAATTTGTACCCACCTTTATGTTTCATCAGATGATATCAAGGAATGCAGTATATTCAATTGTTGTTTGATTGCCAGGCTGGCTGTGTTTCTTTGTCACTAAAACTACGGACACCTCCAGACTGACCTGGATTAGTCACCCAACCCCACAATGAGAGTGACCTGCTCTCCTCAGCCGAGATCTGACTGTCCCAGGCAGGTGAAGGCCACAGGTCTGGGTCTTAGTTATACCCGTGAGGGGCACTGTAGTGAACCCACGCAGCACCCAGCAGACCTGAGCACCCTGTTGAGGGACTGTAGATCTCATGGAGGTGTGTGCAGGACCAGCACAGCCTGCAAGAGGAATGCAAACTCAAGGGGCACAGAGGCTTTTTGTGGCTGTACTTTCAGGAGTTGTTATCAAATACTTAGTGAGGAGAAACTGTGGGAGCCTCTCAAGCCCCACTGCCCACTGAGTTGCCTTCAGAGATCATAGCATGAAAGCATGTGGGTGTTAATTATATAGTAAATGGCACGGGGTCTCCACTCTAGATGCTAAGTACACCATTTAGTAGCTGTTGGGATTCTCCACAGAGACCCTTGCAGGTACTGCTGAGACCCCCAGTCCTGTTGCCTCACCTTCTTGGGAGAGTCTTGGCCTAGTTGCTGAAAGCAGGTCTCTCTGTGCATACAAGCCCCTCCCAGAAGTCTCCTTGCATTCTGGGCTTGCCATACATTACCCTTGCACTTGAAATCCTGCTTCAGCTAAAGCAAAAACCCTATCTAGAATGAAAGAAATGCAGGCAGCGTAGGCCTGTGGGAGAAGAGGTCTCTTTAGGCTATGGAGGAACTTGCAGGGCCTGGATGCCCACCTGCCCTACCAGGAGGGCTACTCTTGCCTCCTTCCTCTCTCCACAGACACATATCTTCCTCTGGGCCCAAAGAGTAGTTTCCTGGATCCATCAGACAATTTCCCTGTCTCTCACCCTGTTTTTCAGCCCAGCATATGGAGATTTCTGTTCCTCTGCCCAGCACCTGGCTATGGACAGGGCTCAGAAAAGGAAAACGAAACAGATTGAAAATGTAAAGCAAAGTAAAACAAAACGAAGCAAAACAACCCGCCTCTGCTGATTTATAGAGCATCAGCATGCAGCACAATGCCTCCCGCACGATCCTCGGTAGAACTTAAGTGCTGTTTTCACTCCACGAGCACGTGCATGCCTCTGAACAGCAGCGTGCCCTGTGTGTTCTCCTGGGTGTCCATGCTGAGAGGGTTCTCAGGGTTGGACAGAGAGGAGATCATTTTGGGAAGTTCAAGGACTCACTCAATCTAATCAGAAGACTCTTGCTGGCCCAGGTCTGAGCGAGTAATCCAGACTCCTTGTATCTACTGCTCTTCCTACTCAGATCACAGGCAGGAGCATAGCAGCAGCTTCTGTTATCCCAGAAGCTCCTATTTTTGCAGCTACATGAAATCACTGTGATATAGGGAAACTGAGACGTTCTCTTAAAGTTTCCAAAATGTCACTCCTCCCTGGTTGTGTCCATGGAGCTAGGCAGTGAGGGACTCCTGGTGGCAAGACCAATCAAATTCTGGAAGGAGTTAGCACCCATTATGTAGCCCATACAAATCAACTGATAAGAGACAGAATAAGCCTCAATCACTTCATGGGCATACTAACAGGTTCTGTCACACAAGACTGTGGAAAAGATTAAATGAGACATATCTTACTAAATGAGATATGAATCTCAACACAGGACCAACACATTAGCTGTGGTTATTCCTAGAGATCACCTAGCCCTCAAATAGAGCAACCAGACTGGCTGTGATTAGTGCTTAGTAAATAAGCCAGAACTGTGGTCTGTAAACTATTTCAAGCAGGGAGTAAGTAGTGCTGTAACTCAGGTTCCTGGAGGAGACAGAAGGAGCCCAGCAGTGAGGGTTGGTCACCTGGTCTCCACACAGGGAAGCTTGGGACTCGATGCCAAACTCCACCAGCCACAAGACAGAGGACAGCAATCCTCTTTCCTGACCCCGTCTTAATTAAGAGTGGGTTACGAGCTGGCACTGGCCATAGCTTATAGCAAGGGGTCCTGAGACCCAAGCCACATGGCTCTGGAGAAGGTAGAGGCAGGAAAACATGGTGGAACCCTCCAAAGTAATTTCTGAAGTTCATTCTCCTCTGACAAAAAACCCATGGCTCCGGCAGCCTCACCACAAAGCCTGACCATTATGGGTACTCTATCAATACTTGCTGAGAGAGTGAACAAATCAATGATATACACACCAAGATCAAATTAGAACCTCAAACACTAAAATCTTTATCCTTCACTTTCATCATCAAATCTTCATGTCAGAAGCCAGAATTTCCTTTGCAATACCCTGGGCTGGCCTTTCAGTTTCCTACAGCCTCTGGCTCTGAACCTTTTGAGTGTTGCATGGGGAATATAATTCCTGTTTGATTAACTACCAACACCTCATTTAATTTATGTGATGCTGTCTGGTCAGGACTTTATCTCTGTAAATGTGAACCTGGGAGACAGATACCTCCTGGTCACATCTTTGAAATGCCAAGCACCTTGATTAATTCTTGGTCCTAGCCCAGGGGAAGACCATGAGCCTCACTGGAGCATGGGTGTCCAAGGCTGGGTCACAGGGCACAGTGCAGTGGAGCTCAGCCAGGACTGTCTGTGACTAAGCATGCTAATTGGACAGCCAGCCTAGGTGTGCTTGGCAACTCCAACCACTGTGTAGATACCCAGTTACCTTCTCCACCACAAAGGACAGGGACTGTCCAACTCAAATGGGCATGACACATTTGCAGAATGAACTAGTACACAGATGCAGTCAGTGCAGTCTATCATTCCTAGACACACATTTTTTCCATGTTGTAACATCTCTGGAACCTGGATGTGTCTCGTAAGCTATGACATCCCGCCATTAGTTGGCATCTTTTTCTCTTTTCTGAACAACACATAAAATTGCATCTTTCAGTAGATGAAGACCTTGATTCAGTAATATACAGCATATGTGTAACTGGAGAAAATACTATAAAAACTGATCTTTACTGCATGATGTCTTATCATATTTTCTATACATTATTTCTCTTCTTTTCTTTTAATGCTGTTCAATTAGTATTTTCCACCCTCAGAAAGATCCTCATCTGCTGCTTTCAACACTGTCACCAGGATAGAAGAAGGTGCTAATGAGCTCTGTGATTGAAAAGTCCTCAGAAAAAGGGTGGACTTAAGACTTACAGGTACCGAGCTATCAGACCAGGAGGTGGGAAAGGTTATAATTAGGAGAGTGAAGAAGAAAGAAGGCAGAAAAGTTTGGGCTTCCAGACTACCTGTCTTACTTGCTAGCCATGAAAACGTGGGTAAGTTATTTAAATTATCAGTGTCTTCGTTTTCTTAGCTATAGAGCACAGAACAGAGCTTCTCCCTTTGGAGCAGTTGGAAACATGAGAATTAAAGACTATAAAGCATTTTCTCAGGGTCCAGATATAGTAAGTGGTCAACACATGACTGCAATCATGTCATTTGATGCTGAGTTCAATAAAAAGTAGATGCTAATACCGAGAGTAGCAAACCCTCTCGCATCCAATGTACCATTAGTTGGTCATAAGTATTAAAGAAATTGCAGCTTTATTTACTTTATTCATTCATTATGTATTTCTTCAGAACCACTATTATACTCCAATTCTTATCTAATTCAATACTTGGTGAGTCATGAATGGTACCTGTGTAAGAGTCATCTATGGTTGTCCACAGATGGGAGCAGCACTATCAAGTCACACTCTCGGGCAGATAATTTTACTTTCATAGATGTCTACAGGTGTCCAGACTCTGTGCTTGGTCAAGCCTCCCTAACTCTATTCATCTTATATTTTATGTGTTAACATGTGCAGCCAGTGAATTGCTTTGGTTGCACATTGTAGGGGTGCATTTACCCTCCACTAAACCCTCTTTCACTGGTTTACAGTGACCTGTTGACTTTCATCTGATCAGCCCCCAACCATCTCACTCCTTTCATTTCCTCTTCTCTTTCTCTTTTATCAGTGTCCTCTGTCAATTTTTTTCAGACTAGATGTGCAGTGTGGCTTCTTCATCTATTTGATCTCCCCTCTGATGTTTCATTAGCATTTCCTCTATAGTTTCTCAGGGTTATTTTCCATGATTCAAACATTATGCATTTCTTAAAACTTTTAAGTCTTTGCACAACTGAGTGAATTGCTCACAGAGGCAGAACCGTTTTTGATTACATAAATTAACCCCTGGAAATATATTCAATTTTGAGGAATAGTTTAATGTACTGTATTTGGTTCAGAATAGGTGAGACATGTTTAATACTATATGCTAAAGAAATTCTAAGCTTCATTTCAAAAATATTAAGCAAGTAAATGCTCAGAGTTGCACACAATTTTAATAAACAGGTACTTCCTACCTGTCAGCTCTTCCTTGTCAACGTATGTGAATTAACAGGCACGGTTTTCCTTATGAATACTGGGTGTTCGCATGCTCACTGGATTGATCAAATGTGTGAAACATTTTTAGCTAGGTATGTTGGAAGGTGGGTAGGTAGATAGGTAGGGAAAAAAGGCATTAAGAAAGATGAATAGGTAGGGAAGGGAAGGAGGAAGGAATATTTAGAGAAAGAGGGATGGATGTATGAATGGATGGGAAAAAACAATTCAAAGATAGATAATTAGAATGATAATCATCATTACTGTTTTGCATTGGTTAACAGGATTAGCCATGTGAAATATTGCTTTAATCCATTACACGTGTTACAGGTCTCTTAGTTTGCCAAAAGCATTCACCCTCATCATCTCCTAATTACTCAGTAATAGAGTCAGAGTAAATATTCCTACATGACAGAGGAGGGCGTGGAAGCTTAAAGAAGTGAAGTGACTGCATGTGATTTAATGCCACACATGAATGGCAAATTTGAAATTCAACACCTAATTGGGCTCCTAATTCAGAGCTCCTTCTAAACTACCAGGTAGGTAGAGGAAATGAGAGGAAGTACTGGGAGTAGCAAAGGCTACTGCTCTTTCCGTTTCTTCTGTGCAAGATTTTGGCTCCATTTAAAATATAGAATGCTCTAGAAGGGCCATAGTCATTCACCTAGGATTTTTTTACTATCTCAGATGCAACCTTGAAACAAAATGGCCTCAGGCAACCAGTGGTTAGCCTCAGTCCCAGAGAAGTTTGTAAAGTAGAACATCCTACTTTCCGTTTTCCCAATAGGAGAGTGACTCAAGAACAGAAATCTCCTGATGTCTAAATAGGATCTTTATTCTATAC
>RJWM01024804.1:0-30179 GCA_004363535.1 Dasyprocta punctata | reverse complement strand
GAGAGAGAGAGAGAGAGAGAGAGAGAGAGAGAGAGAGAGAAACAGAGACAGAGACAGAGAAAGAGACAGAGACAGAGACAGAGACAGACAAAGACTGAGAAAATGAAATGAGAACAGAAAAATTAGAACCTTGCAGGGACACTGTCTAGCTAGGAGTCCAAGTGGCTCTTCTTCTCTTGTTGGTCCTGTGAGACATCTTTTCTCTATAAATTTGTTGAAGACTTGACTGTGAGCTGATCTGTTTCACACTTACTTTTAGCTTAGGAGCAAGGGAAATCCTAATTTGCTCTCTGCTGTACCCAGACCAACAGAAGAAAGAGGCCGCCTTTAACTGGTGATTTGTGGAAAAGCAACTAGACTAGAGTTCATTCAAGAACTGAGAAGGTGACTCAGAGGCCACTCAACTGCAAACGAGATGAGGAAGTTGCAGTTGATTCCAACATTGCTCTCACAATGCAGTCTAACCTCAGGCCAGGTGAAAACAAACACAAATCTAGGGCAAATATTTTGAGTCTCGTAGGTGTATTTGCTGTGTGTGGTCAGAAACACTGCTGGGTATGTATATACATGACAGTAACCTCCCTTTTATCTTGATGGAATCTCTGTCCATCTTCCCTGGCAAGACATCATATGGAATAGGAGTCATTCCAAGTTTCTTTCCTTTTTCCTCAGGTTTTTCTTTCATTACTCTACAGTTTTTATGTTGGTTAGTTATATTTTCTAGTCTGTACACGGAGATCCATGTAGACAGATAAACACCTATCTGTCACTTCTGTTGGTAAAACTAGAGACATTACTCACCTGAAACAAAGAATAATAGGTTTGGTTGTGCCCTTCAGTTGCTTTGGAAAACAGATGCAGTGTCAAGATAATGGTAACGTTTCATTTTTGCAGGGTTCAACAACTCAGGTAATCTGAGCTATTTGCCAGGTAAGTCTGCCTGTCCCCTTTAATGGCAGCTAAAAAAAAAAAAAAAAAAAATGAAATTCCTGTGTCCGAAATTGTAGCCTTGAAGTTGCTAGGTTCAATGTTTCTTTTGTAACCACGTCTTCATGTATTTATTCATGCATGCATGTGTGTTTTCAAGCAGCATTCACTGGGTGATTATCATAGCCCAAGTACTACTTAAAATGCTGGAAAAACATGAATGGCAAATGATGCACAATCTAATTTTGTATGAGCTTTCACTTAAGGAATGAATACACACATAGATGATTCTACCACAATGTTTTGGTGGTAGCTATACAGTGTTCTTGAAACATAAAGGGTGGATACCTAATTTAGACTGGAATGGGCTGGGGGACTAGGGGATGATTCCAGGAAAAGTTGATGCTGAATTGAGTGTCAAAAGATTGTGTGTTCTCTTGATAAAGAGTTCTGCAAAGTTATTTCTCTAAGTCTTAGGATGATTTCTCACTAGTTAGAAGAATGTGAAAAAATTAAAATTCATTTGAGAAATCTCATAAAAAGGCAATAAACCTACTTTTGAAAACATTGAATCTAGAGTGCTCAGCAGAGGAAAATATATAAGTAGATTCTAGAAAGAAAGGGAGGATTATGAAGATCACACTTATGACTTTTAATTTTTTCTTGGGCAAAGGATTGATCGTTAGTGACTCTACTGAATTACATGGCATACTTTCTCAAAACAATGATTTCTGCATTTTCTTCTCCATTAGTTTTGGTGTATCTAGAAGTAGGCCCAGGAATATGAGGTAATAATAGGCCAACTGGGTAAGTAGACGGCTTCCCTTCTTCTGATTTTTATTCCCATCAGCAAGTTCAGCCTTAGTTTAGATTTTGGAGTTTTGGATTAGATATGCTCAACTATTACAGTCTTTGCAAATATTTCCAAATCCCCAAAACTCTGACAGGGAATAATCAGCCTATTTGTGATTTGAGGATACATGTACTTGACAGAGGTTTTTGCAATGGTCTTCCATGAGATTCATCAGTGCACAGAATTCACATACTATTACAATCATATTGGCTAACAAAAAAGGCTTGTATTTCTATAGCTACATAGAGACTATTAAAACTTCAGACTAACTCTCCATCACTGAACATTAAGCTTTCTTCAAATGGAATGGGCCAGGAGAAATACTTCAGTGATATTGGGACATCCAAAGTAGAAATGTTGTTATTAGGTGAAGGTCTGGATTATGCTATCAAGTACCCCCAAGGCCCAAACAAAACTTAGAAACCAGGACAAAAGAGTTATACTATCAATTTGGGCTGAAATTTTCTAGATAGCAACTACTTTTGTTTCTGAAAAACTAGACCTCTGATGTGTGCCACGCAATGAGGAGAAGCCTGCCCCATGGCCATGTAACTACCGTGTCTCTTTTATTTTTCTTTTTGATGTCTTTGAGACTGTAGTCTAATGATGGATCGGATGTGCCCATCTCCCGAGAATGCTGCTCAATTAGGAGGAGATGATAACCTTTGAAAGAGAAAGATGAAATGCTGATGAGCCAACATAGGAATTAACATTTAAAAAGTGCTTCTGTACCAGCTCACAGAATCAGTAACAACAACAATAATTATCGTTGTTATTTCAGAAAGCTGTGAGTCTCAGAGAGGGCGTGAAAAGTCAAATCCAAGAATAAGCTTCCCCTGCCTGATAGGCATTTGGGGACCAGTTCTTTTGTACCCTAATCATCGGCTTAAGTTCATGGAAATCTGAAAAATCACAAGCAAGTTTCAGAAAGCTATGATTTTCTTTTTAAATAAAATTAAATAAAGGGAAAACCATCAAACAATCTGGGATATTTAACTATTGAAAACTTATTCTTTCAGGCACCTTAGATGCAGAAAAAACATTTTAAAATGATTTGAAGGAAACAGGAAAAAATCCATGATGCATGTTTTATTTGCAAAAATGATTTAATGCATTCTCAAAATAAACCAAACGTTGTTTAGTGAGAATATCATTTTACTTACATTAAAATGATATTAAATTAATAAGGATCAATAAGACAGATATGACCCCTACCTTCTTGAAACTTACATTTCACTGTTCTCAAATCTCTTCACATGTCTCTTTCCTTTTGTTAAGGCCTAGGTAGTTGTATTAGTCTCATGGCCTCATTTAATGGTATTTATACTTGAAATCAAACAAAAGTGTTGACTCCCAAATTACCATTAGTCTGAAAAGTTTCCTTGAATTTCAGATTCATATATCCAGTTCCCAACTGATATTTTTCACTAGGATAAGTTATTTGATACCAAATTCTGGTTTTTTTGTTTGTTTGTTTGTTTTTGTTTTTTAATAAATCAAACTCAGGATTTGCACTTGCCAGGCAGGCACTTATGCCACTGAGCTGTATCCCAGGCCCTTTGTTACCAAATTAACTGTTCGAAATAGAATTGTTGTTTTCCACCTTGGCACCCATGACTCTGGTAATCTGTTCTTCATCTTCCCTTTTTCATTTCATAAAAGTGAACTTCAGTCTCCTGGTAAATCAGTTGATAAATTTTAATCATGTATAATTTCTGTGTCTCATCTATTCATCTATCTATCTATCTATCTATCTATCTATCTATCTATCACAATTATCCATACACAATCTATAACTTCTACTAATGGTAATCCCAAAACATACTCCCAGTTCCATGACTTCTAAATATGATTTTTGTTAACCTGTACACCCTATACTAATCTAACATGCTTTCTTCTCTGGAATTGTGTGAATGACCCTTACATTCTACTTTGCACAAAGCAACCAGAAAAAGAAATTTTTATGTACTAATACTCATGAAATATTAGTGTAAGTTACAGGAAGAGTGTTGATTCTCTTTTGCTTAAATGACTGTATTCATTTTCCATCTCCTTGTAGGTGAAAATCAAAGCTCTAAGAATGAGCCCCAAGACCTTCTACGGCTTTCCCACACCACTCTCAACTCTGTCATATCATCTCTTATTTTTCTATCCACCTCTTTTTATTCCAAGCATATTCTCCCCTTCATTTTCTTTTTATCGTCATTTTCCTTGGGATGCTCTTCTATATAAATTCCTGTATAATTTTTTCTTTTATTTAACTTAATTTCAATTGCATTTTACTAGAGTGACCTTCGCTAACTAAGGCATTAATAATAGTCCATTCATCTTCTTTGTTCTGTTTTTCAATCTTTGTTCTTGGCCTTTTTTATAAGATCATATGTCATTACAGTTGATTCTCATTATTCAAGGATTCATTATCAGTGAATTATCTTACTTACTACAATGCATTTATAACTCCAGAATCAGTATTTGTAGTATTTTCCTGGTCACTCACAGACAAGGACATGGTGCTGACAAGTTGAATTGTCCATGCTCCCTACTGAAGTCTAACTGACTTTCTGACTTCCTATTTCAGGTCACACATTGCAGACAAATGTCCTTTATGAAGTCAGATTAGTCACATTTAAAATAAATTTTTTAATGCTTTTTGCTGGTGATTTCACTGTTAAAAAGAATCCACCAGCAATATGCTTCAGTGCTGTGTAGTGTTCCTAATTGCAAGAAGGCTGTAAAAGGCCTTCCAGATAAAATATGTGTCTTTATCAGATTTTTGTCAAGCATAACTTAAAGTGCTATGGCCATGAGGTTAATGTTAATAAAACAATAATATACATCAAAATAAGGTGTCTTTAAGAAGAACAGTCTTTTGAACAAGTTACTTATTGATTACTTAATGAAAACATTATGGCAGAGGCTTATAGAGTATCATCTGTATTTGCCTTGGGAGTACTTGTTCAGTATTCACTAATTCAGTATTTATGGTGAGATTTTAGAACAAAACCACCGCGAATAATGAGAATTGACTGTATCGGGTTTTTCTAGTCCTTTATTCCTTTCCTCTCACTGAACGCAGTGCAAATGTATGAGAGCACAGATTCTGTGTTCATTCCTGTATGCTCACTGTTCAGGAAAATGTCGGACGCATCGTGGGTGCTCAATAAATATTTAATGACGCAGTAACAAGAAGTAGGACAATGTCATTGTGAGAAAAATGCAGTAAGTTAGTATTGTGAAAGAAATCCGATAAGCAAGTGAGC
The DNA here is from genome assembly GCA_004363535.1 of Dasyprocta punctata. Lineage (NCBI taxonomy): Eukaryota > Metazoa > Chordata > Mammalia > Rodentia > Dasyproctidae > Dasyprocta > Dasyprocta punctata. Next base: position 25,139 of record RJWM01024804.1, on the reverse strand, counting down.
AAACCAAGCATGTTAGTTGTAATATACCACAGTTTCTAAAGGCAGGAAGCAAATGAGATCTAGAGTGATTGGTAGGTAGGGCTAATTGTTTTAGTGGGGACTAAGGAGAAAAGCAAGCCATTTTTGAGAAGCAGTTTGGAAACAGGATGCTAGGTAAGGGAATAAGTGAAGACTCATAGTGAAATGAATGACAATAGGGATTAGACTGGCCGGTGTAAACAAGGGGGAGATCAGTGAAAGTAAGGAAAGATGAAGGGGGGAAAGAGACGGATGCTACACCAGGAAAACATTTTGCATTTTACATATTCTAAGAGAACTAAGAAAGCGGTAATATTTTAATCGAATGAACTGATGCATCTAATTATTGCTACATGGAAAAGAAAATTAAATGGGAGAGCAATTAGTCAACTACCAGTTTCAGTCAGCGTATATTCTGCCTCAGTGCCCACACAGGTTAGAGTGAGGCTTTTGGTTTGATACCTCACAAACGAACTTGAAGACCTTGTATGGCCATTCCAGGTGATTAAAGCATAGCTTTGACCAAGTAACTATCTGCCATTTGGGAGACACCTCTTTGAAAAAAAATATGCTAATCTAAAAGACACACAGAGACGAACTGAAGAGAAAAGAAATGCTCGTAGTCAGAAGAGTCTGTCAAACTCTGATGATGTGGAAATCCAGGAGTACAAGCATTGCAACCAAGCTTAGTCAGTATTAGGAGGGATTATACATTTTAAAGTCTGTAACAGTGTTCAGTACTTAGCAGACATTGACTGATTTTAAACCATTATTATTAGAGACTTTCAGAGTTAGTTTAGTAGGCTAATAATTTTAAAGTTATGTACATGTGAAAAGAAAAACAAGTTTGTTGGCATAGATTTCTCTAGATGTTCTGTGTTGTATTTTAGGCACAGGAACGTTTGTATATTTCATTTGGTATTTGCTTATTTATTTATGCTGCAGTTAAACTCAGGGCCGTGCTTATGCTAAGCACATGCTGTACCACAGAGCTCTGCCTCCAGGTCTTCTACTGAATTTTGACATAAATTCTAAGTCAAAAAGATTTTCTAGACCACATTATTCATTTCATTGCTAGAAAAGTCCCTGGAATTGGGAATTTTGAGTATATTCCAAACCAGAGGGAGAAGTAATGATATAGGGGAACAAAACTCCCAACCTGCTATGTGCCTGGTATGAGTTTGTGTTCTCTAAAATCAAAGAATAAATTTTACCAACAATGGAGGTTAAGAACAAAATACATTTATTGAGAGAAAGAAAGCTTCTGTCAGAGAGAGACAGAAGGCATCCTGAGTGGGTTGCCAAAGACTCTGTCTTTTTAAGAGACTTTTATAGAGCAAAACCACAAAGTGAGGCAGGTCTAAGGTGGGGAAAACCTGGGAACATGGGCATGAGGTGGGACAAAACAATGGTTAACCAATGAGATTAACTGCACAGGTAAAATTGATTAAATAAGAGATAAATGGAGAAGTGAGTCACATAGCAAGCAAGCTTTCATAAAAAGTATTGACTCTTCCTGTAGTGGGGTTTGGATGGTGACTCCTGGCTTCTTCAGGGTGATGGAGACCTAGTTAGAGTACCAATTCCTGACGCTTATCCTTAGGGAGAATGTGGGTACATTTGATTTATCTTTTATCTTGAGGTCTGGCCCACAGTGGAGGTGTCTGTCTCCTCCACAGTTGCAAGGTATCTGGCCTCCTGTACTGGCTCTTTAGAGAGCCCAGCCCCGTGTGACTGTCTGTAACATTTCTGTCTAACTCAGTTGCCTATAGTAGTATGATTTCTACATTCCACTCAGGTCACTCTGATGAGAAAGATACCAATGCAGAATCTATGCTCCAAGAGTACTGCCCTCATCTACTAACATCTGGCCTAGAATCAGGACAGGGAAATTATTATGTGTCCAAATTGGCTCACGCTTAAGATACACTATCCTGAGAAAGTAGCAACTGATAGAACAATACACTGTACTGAAATATGCACAGACTTGATATCAAACAGAACTGGCTTCAAAGTCTTACTTCATCATGTTTAACAGTATGTGCTTTGAAAAATGCCTCCACATCATTGTCTATCTTTCAGCCTTAAAATGAAGATCAAGTAGGGTAATGCCTGGAAGCATATAGCTTGAACTTAGTAAACATCAGTTCTCTTTAAATTCCCATTTTTCCCGATATGTCTGAGGAAGGGCATCTTGTATCAAGGACTCAACAGCCATTTTTTGGCATGATGGACTCTTAAGTGACCATCCATAGAAACTAAGTCACATCTCTGCCATTAGCTTCTCTTGTGGATAACCTTAGCTGCTTCCTTATCTCTGCTCGTTTAGCTGATATCATGTGTTTTTATTATTGCTTAGTACAATTCATCTTTACTGTTAAAATTGAGAGACATGTGTCCACCGAGCCTGCCTTCCACTTTCTGTCAAGTCCAGGTCCCTCTGTATTCTTCTGAAAGTTCTTCTATTAGGATACCTTTAATTTTTGTTTATAGATTTGAATTTAATAAATATAAAATGTAAGGGACTTAGCCCATTGTCCCTCCAAGACATATCTATACTTTAAATATATGTATACATATCTGTGCTATAAGAGAAAAATTATAAAACAAGTGTTTTATAATTTGTCCAGTGTAAACATGTTAATTGCCAGAAAATAAATCACCTACACAATGTACAGTATACATTCTATTTTGCTGTTATCATTCAGGAGGATTTTATTAAATATTTTTTCTATACCATATATGGACTGAACACTCATGAATTCTAGAAATGAGACTGTATCTTTTGTAATTATTAGAAGTGATTTTTTTAAAGAAATGGGTAAGGTTTAGATTCTGTGCAGTATTTGGTAAGTGGTTATGATAAAAACTTAAAAGGTAAATCCTGTGACAATTCCAAAACCTGAAACATCACCTCTGCCTATAAAATGATGAATAGCTTTGATGGATGAAGATTCATTTGAAATTTGCCTTGATGAAATGGAAAGATCTAGCCACATAATGATAAAGCAGAAATGGGAGAGCTTTACAACATAGTAGAAACATAACCAAAAGTAGCAAATACCTAAGTTCAGACAGTGAAAAAGAGTTAAGTGTGGCCAGATATATATATGAAAGATTTAGGCAAGAATACTGCACTTTGGTGTCTGTGATGGATTTAGAAATAATGGAGAACTGGTAAGTAATCTTAAAGAAGGAAGAGTCTTAACAGAATAGTGCTTTAGGAAGAAAGATATAGCACTAATAAGTAAGTTACACTGGAATTTTGGAAGAATAACCAGAAGCATCCCTGAAAGAGTGCTTATTAGGTCAGGACAAGTGTATGAGGACCAAAATAGAGGTAGTGAGGGTTAAATGGAAAGGCCATCATGAGTTATGCCATGAGAGGAGACTACATGAGAATTCCTAAATTACATGTACCTATAGCAATAGTTTACTATACTGGCATGTTTACAGTAAGTCTGCAGTTAATGCATATGAACATTTTACTTGAATATGGGACAACCTTATTTGAAATGCATTGGCATTATAAATGAAATATATATATATATGTATATATTTATATTTTAGACACACACACACACGAACATCTTGTTGACAATTAAGATTTTCACCATGGTTGAATTGTGGATAAATGATATCAGATTCCCATATCTGAGGAAGTACATTAAATTTATATCACAGAGAAAGGGTGTAAAATATACCTAACCCTTGGTTCCATCTGATCACATCTCTTGTACAGTTTTTAGGCCAAATGAGATGGATTATCAACCTGTGCTACATTGCCAGTTCTCGGATAATGTGTTCCTCTAACTCGGATCATGTGGCAGGACCAGCTTCTCTCACTGTGGGACAGGGTGTAGAAAGTGCTATTGTTTTTCTTCCATGACTCTACCTGCAGAGGAGACCCGAAATACACAAAACTATTGATTTTCTTGTTTCACAACTGCTTCCAAGGCTCTTAACTTGACCTTATCCAACCAAGGGCAATCCTTCTGCATTTGTCAGTGATCATCACAGGTTTCACAATACTTTGCTCTGGCTGAATCTCTCCTCTGAGCTTACTGGGTGCTTAGAACTTGATTCTGGACCACAGGCAGGCAGGAGACTGAGAAACTAAGCTTCAAATATCTAGAGCTGCCAGATTTTGAAAGATTTTTTTTTAATTTTAAAGAGTATATAATAGAATAAAACCAATCAGAACAAACCAGTGTAAGAGATACAGGACTTCAAAACATTACAAAACCAAGACTAGTTACCATAAAGCCTTTTGATGTCTTCAAAATAGCTACAGAAAACTTCAGACATAGTGAAAATCAAACAGAACAGAATAGAATAGAAACGATTAAAAACAAAATGAATGTGATAAAGGACTTCAAAACAAGGCAATAGTAAATTCAAAATTGCTACCATAATATATCCTGCTATCCTTGAAATGGCTTCTCCTGCCATGGGATTCAATATAATCAAACAAAACAAATGAGAATAAAACCCAACCCAACAAAACAACGGAAATGATATAGGACTTCCGAAACAAGACCACAGGGAATCAACAATGGCTGCAGCCCTTGGAAGGAGATTGCTCCCAATAGGTGAAACTCTGCTTAGCGATATCCTCTGAACCTATGATCAGACCACTGGCTGTAGACCTGCAATGCTGGTAAAACACTAAAGCACCATAGGCAACCAGCTGCATTTCATTTTGATAGCTGTCATCACAGCCTGTGTTTCTCTGGATAAACTGGTCGCTTGGTGTGGGGGAATGGTACTTCTTTTCTGCCAGCCCTTGAGCCAGAAGGGGCTGGGATCTGACTGTCTCCAGTCTGGCCATGGCCCATGCCTGGCACTGGTTCCCAGACTGGGCTTGCTTGCTGCTGTGGCCATTGTTCTCTCTAACCCCAGTCCGTGAATGGCTTGAAAGTTGTTGTTTATCTATTTTTTTTTTTTTATGTACGTGGTATTGTGCATTGATGCCTGGGCCTTCACACTGAGATGAACTTTATTTTTTTATTTTGGGTCTCATTGTGTCAGTAAGTGACCCAAGCTGGGCTTGAAATATGATCGTCCTGCCTCAGTCTCCCAGTTTGCTGAGATTACTGGCATAGGACACCACATCTGGTTTAAGACTTTTCAATTTGTATTTTATCTTGTAACCCAATCTCTAATATAACTACTTCTTTCTAAATTTTCTATTGAAATAATTATTTGATATGCTAGTGTATGAAAATAGTGTACATACAATAAAATATTAAATTGTATCCCTTCAACTCCTCCAAATTAAATATTAATGAGTTGATATTTTTGTGTACTTTTGCAGAAAGTTTAGATACGTATATATATATTATGCTCTGTTAAGCAGTTTATCTAGTCTCATTAATACGGAATAGAATGTAGTTTGTATTGGTGTTCAGCTTTATAAATTTTAGCATTCTCATAGTTTTGTGTAAACATTACCATAATAAGGAAAAAAGCAGTTTCCTCACCACAAATGATTCCATCATGCAATCTCTTTGCAGTCGCATTGTCCTTTTCTCAGTTGATGGTAGTCGTTGATCTCATAATTGCTACAGTATTGTCTTTTCAAGAATGTCCTCTAAGGTGACTCATGCGACTGTCTTTGCCTTCCTTCTCTAAACACAGATCCTGTGAGATTTATGCACTTTGTTGAATCAACTTTTCATTCCTTTTTATTACTCAGTAACATTTCAGCATATAAATGTATCACAATTTATCTATTCACCCACTGAAAGCAACTGGGTTTATTTCCAATTTCCAGTTTGAGACAGTTACAAATATAACATGCTATAAACATGAATATAGAGGTTTTCATGTAAATTTAAGTTTTCATGTCTGAAAATTAACTATTTAGGAGTATCACCACATGTGGTTGCAGAGTAAATGTATATACCTACAGGAAATTAGAAAACCATTTTCCTAAAGGACTGATTTCTGCCAGAATGTATAAGAATTGCAGTAGTTTCATATGCTCTTGGCACTTGATCTTGTTAGCATTACCTATTTTAGTCACTCTAATAAGTTTGTAGTCATATCATTGTAGCTTTGATTATTATCCACCTTGATGTTACTTACAAACTCCATGTGTTCTCTTTGGTCAGGTATTTGTTCAAATTGTCCACCTACTGTTTCAGTTTTTTTCCTGTCTTTTGGGTGGTTTGCAAATATTTTTATTAATCTATTGTTTGTCATTTCCTTCTCATAACACTATCTTTTTGCGGAAATCTAGGGTTGAATGAGAGTCCTCCAAAAGGTTTGGTCTTAAAAGCTTGTTCCCCAAAGTGGTGGATTTTAGGAGATGGGGCCTTATATGATGCTGTAGGTCATTAGGGGAGATTCCCTAGAACAGGAGTATAGGACTCCACTCCGTCCTCTCATAGGAAGAAAGCAATGTACTCTGGCATATGATCCAACCACAGTGTACTGCTTCGTCAAAGACCAGAAGTGCTGGGGGAACTTAGTCCTATGCTGGAACCTCCAAAGCCAGGAGCTAAATACGTTTTATTTCTCTTTTTTGTTTACAAATCTAAATTCATGAAATTATCAATGTTAGTGATGCCTACCACTCAACTCGTGGTCTAATTGGAGGAGCCAGTTTGCTTGGTCCCTGGTCATCATTGCATAATATGCTTTGTTTTATTTGACATTTACAGAAGTTTGAATATGGTTTCTAAGTTCTCTGACCCATAAGTGAGAAGAGGAAAAGTTTGCCCAGAGGAAGCGAATTGATTTTGAGAGCTGTTAGAGGACATTATCTGCCATGGTGCTACAAATGAACTGTGATAAATCAAAGGAAGAATTTAGAAGGAACCACATCCACCATATTTGAGAAACCTAGAAAAATGGCTTTGGATGATTTGCTTTATGACTTTGCAGTAAAACATGTGCAACTCATCACCTGTGAATATTTTAATATTTTTGCAGTATAATTATGTTCAAGTGAAGCCTTCATTTCATAGCACCCTCCCATCACTTTTAACGTTTTACAAGTATTTTCTTCACTTATAGCCAACCTCTAGTAAAGTCTATGGTCTAGAAATCAATATTGTCCCAATACTACTGAGTAGAACAAATTGTAAAAATCCTCCTCTAGTCTTTTCTAGTGAACTATTTGTTGCAGTAATTGACTCTGAACACCAGTAATATAAGGCAGACTATTATGCATTTGTTGGAAGGATCTGTCTTCCCAGCTCACTGTTTAGGGTAATCCACTGAACTGTAGACATAAAAAGTATGACCCAGAAATAAACTGAAGTTTCCATCAACTATCACAACTCTATGCAAATCCTGCTTAAAAGATAATTTTACAATTTTGCTGGAATAAAAAAGAATGAAAAACAGAGGATTTGTATGTTTAAACATGATTGATCATAGTTGTATATATCCCCTCAAAGTGACTATATTTGTTTCTATAGCTGCTATAACAAATTACACAAACTGGGTAGTTTAAAAATAGGAGAAATTTATTCTCTCACTGTTGCACAGATCAGAAACCCAGGAACAAGGTGGAAGCAGGATTACTTCCTTCCGGGGGTTACAGGGGAGCATCCACTCCATAAACTCTCCCAGCTGTGGGAGATGGTAATCCTTGGTGCTCCCTGGTCTAGAGCAGCACGGCTCTTACCTCTGTGTCCATCTCCAGATGTTCTGTTCTTTGTGTCTCTGTCTCCAGCCTCCCTCTCTTAAGTCTCCCTGTCTTTCAGTTACAGAGATGCTGAGATCAGAATGTTCTAATCTCAAGATGCTCAACTTACTAACATTGACAAAGATTCTTTCTCCAAACATGATTGCGTTTACTAGTTTTGGAATAAGCACAGCTTTTTTTTTGGGGTGGAGGCGGGAATTATTCAGCTCACTACAATGCCCATCATGTATTCAAGTAAATTAATTCACGTCCACATTTGAAAACCATACAAAATATCTGAGGACATAAGCAGAATGTCTCCTATGTGATCAAAAGGAACAAGCCGACATGCTCATAGTTGGAAGGGGCTCTTTCTGGATACTGATCTCACCTTGTGTGTGTATCTCGTACGAATATTGTCTTTCTCATTGTACAGTGCGAATATAGGAATTAGGTTTCATGCAAAGAAATAGCTTTACACAAAACCATTATTTTCACTCTAGGAATTCAATTTAACATAATAGTTTCAAAAATAGCTGTTAATTAAAAACAGGTAAGTGTACACTTGGGCAAAATAAGCGTGGAAAGTTTGAAAGCTTTACCATCTAAGGTGTTAATGGATTTTGTTGAAAAACTTACTGAACCACTGCTGATAGTTATTTATGAAAATTTACTGAGAACTGGGAAATGGTGAGATTGAATGCCAACATTGTATCAATTTTTCAGGATAAAAAGAACTGCTATCATGGCTATTATTGTTCAGTGAATGTAACTGAAATCCTTCAGTAATGGGACAACTATTAAAAAGAATAACCTGTAAAAACCTCTCAGAGGTAACAAAATTCTGAGCAATAAATGGAATTGGTTTATAAGGAAAAAATTTTGCCAGATGGAATTTAATAGTTTTTTTTTATAGGATTACCAAATTAATAGACTATGGAAAAGAAGTGATTGCAATTTGTTTTTATAGTATTATATGAGACAGTCTCTAGTGAAATTTATAACAATTCAAATTTTCTGAAAATCAAGCAGTGTCTTGTGGTTTGAAAGCTACTCAAGGTCTCAAGCCGTGAAACATCAACAGCATAGTATCTAGTTTGGGAAAGAGTAGGCTATTCTGATCTGTATGGGTTTAGAGTGAAGCTAAGTTTTAATACCCTCATTTGAGGTCTCGGAGAGATGATTTCGTTGCAAGAAACTTATCAGTTTAGGAAAATGGAAGACATAACACAGTAACTCATGCCAATGAGCCTACATACAATGGCCATTTTCCCCTTGCCTTTTTTAAAAGGAAAATTTGAAAATAAAGTGATCTAGTAACTAACAGAATTTGGCCTTGCCCTTTAATTTAACTGCATTTTAATCTGAGTCTCTCTGGTGTTTTGTTTACGTTCAGTTATTTTCTAAGTGAGATTTTTGTAAATATATTTCCCTGTATTAAGACATATTTGACATGTAAGAGAGGTTGCCCTGATGATATTTTATCCACAGAAGAAAGACGTTTTTAATTTTGAAAGGATATGAGTTATATTGGTGGGACCTAGGGATTTGGGTGAGGAAGAAAATAAAATATGATCATAGAAAGAATGGCTGTTCAAAAAGAATTGCATCAAAAGTATTGCATGCAATTTTGCATTAACCTCCTGAAAAAAAATAGAATTTTTATAATGAAGTTTTCCTAAGCTAGAATATCACATTGGGAGAGGTAAGAATATGTACTTTTAAAATACTTACCATGTTAGAAATGTGATAGTGAAGTCTGTAATTCTAGCACTTAGTAGGCTAAAGCAGGAGTACCGCCACAAGTTTGAGTCCAGTCTGTAGTTCAAGGTCAGTCTGTGCTGTATAGCAAGAATCTTATGAACAAAACAAACAAACAAACAAACAAAAAGATAGGGCTGTATGTACATTATTTTTTAATTTTAATTTTTTTTATTTTTGTATTTTAAGGAGAAAAAAATCTGACAAAATAAAATAAAACAGACTAAAGTCAATCAAACCAAATGGCAAAAGTGGTACAGAACTTCAAAACAGGGTAATAGGAAATCAATAATGGCTACCATAATATATCTTATCATCTTCTCAATAGTTGGCCATATCATCAGATATAGTAAAATCACATAAAACAAAACAGAAAAAAAACAATAAAAACAGAACATCAAATGAAACTAAACAATAAATCAGAACAGAACAAAACAGTGAAAACAATATTGGATTCCAAAAACAAAACAGAAGGAAATTCCCATATTTGCTATATTGCTATATTACATGCTGTAATCCTCCTAACAGATGTTCAGACTACTGGCCTTAGGCCTGCAAAGTCAATCAAACAATACAAGATTTAATCGTTTTTGTACCTCAGTTACTATCAACTCAGCCCATCCTTCAAACCAGCTGGTTGCTTAATGTGATGCGGAGGGGGATGGTTTTTGACTCTCAGTTCATGTACTGATCAGCTCACAGGAAGGGTGAACTGGGTTCTCTCTGCCTGAGCCCAGCATGGTTTGCACAGCTTACAGGGAGGGCAAGTTGGCTTTTTGTTGTACTCCTCCCAGACCCAGTATGACTTCTACTGACTCATGGGAAGGACAAACTGACTTCTCTCTTCCTGGGCCCCACATGGTTTGTGTGGCATACAGGCATGGTGAATTGGCTTCTTGTTGTACTCCTCCCAGACCCAGCATGGCTTCTCTCTTTTAATTTTTAAAAAGTCTAGTTGGGATGGAAGACAATTCTAATTGTCTGTTCACAACATAGATTTGGTCCTGGATAATATACTGGCCAAAGATGCCAAAGAATAAATCAGAGACCGTTTAGGAAAGAAGAAAGGATTAAATGGCTTTGAGTGTTGATTTATGATATGAGATGAGTGTATACAGAGTTCTGTCAAGCATAAATGTGGTCAAGAAGAGGTAAAGTAAGGGCATAAAATGATTATTTTAGTGGCAATATAGAGCAGATAAAATTGGTGGGAGGAATTGATTTTCATAACAGTATAGCATATTTGGGGAACCTTCTGAGTCAAATGTGGGCCTATGTTTTAAAAACAAACTTTGATACTTGGAAATTAGCATCTGTCAGCAAAACTGTTGCTTTGTAATGACAAAAGCATCTGGAGAAATAGTAAGTGAAGAAATACAAAAGACAGAGTAATTCCCACTGTGACATTGGTTAAAAGTGAGAGACCGTACTGACTAAAGGATCCAGGAGGTGGATGCAAAATTAGTTTAAAAACAAGCTGTTTGGTGCCATTATAAATAATGTATCAGATTGATCACGCACAAGCCTCCCTGTCAAGCTTAAGGTCACAGAGAGAAAGAATCAAACAGAAATTATATCCACTGAATATACGCAACTGCAATAAGTAGTAAGATGCTAAACCTCTGAGAGAGACAAGTGTACTAAAATATGGTGTTTTCTTTCTTAAAAATTCAATTCAACCTTATCAATTCAGAGAAGTATGATTCACTTTTATCATTCTTCTGGGTCTAAATTTTAGTTCCAAGGAATATAGAAAACAGAGAAATATAAGGAAAATCAGAAAACACTAAAGAATGAGAAGTAGTTTCTTTAACATACTGGCTACAAAGAAAATAGTCAAAAGATGACTATATAGATCACAGTTAATTAAGAGGGAAAATATGAATTGCTGATGAGAATATTTAGTAAGAAGAAATAACATGCTTTTTCCCTCCCTTCCTCTCTCCCTCCTCCCTTCACTTTCTCCTTTCCTTCCACCCATTTGACCATAAGATGTTACATACTTGTTATATGCAATATAACATTTTGAAATAATGTACACAATTTGGAATGAATAGAACAATATAACTAGCATATTAATTACCTTACATAGCAGGTTTTGTGGAGAAACATTTATTATCTATTCTCAGAAATTTTCAACATTCCAGTACATTATTAACTATATTGACCACACTGTATACTAGATGTCACGAACCTATTCCATCTGACAAATTGAAATTTTCTTTCCTGACCAATATTTTCTCAGTCCTCATCCCCAGCCCCTTGCAACTACCATGATACACTCCATTTTTATGAATTCAGTATCTTTAGATTCCACAGTATTTGCCCATCTCTGTCTTTTGTATTTCATGTAACATAATTAGAGGAATTCAAAATGCTGTATTCATTTTGTATGACAGGCTGTCACTTTCTTACAAAGCTCAATAACATCCCAGTGTACAATCCACTGATTTTATTTACCCAACTAGCTAGCATTTACTCAACTGATTTGAAAACTTGTGTGCACATGTAAACCTGCCTGCAATGTTCATACCACTTTTATTTATAATTGCCCCATATCTAAAGCAGCAAAGATGTCCTTAGGTCAATGTGCAAGCAATTGGTACATCCATACAATGCAGTGTTGTTCAGTGGTAAAAAAGAATTATCAAGTTGTGAAACAACTTGAATGAATCTTAGATGTTTCTAAGTTCAATTAGTATGAAAATGTTACACACTTCATGCTTCCAGTTAAAAGATATCTTAGAAAAGTCAAAATTTATGAAGAAAGTAAAAAGATCAGGGGTCGTGAGAAATTTGTAGGAGGGAGTTGAGTAGGTGAAGTGCAGAGGATATTTTTATAGTGGTTAAAATCTTCTGTACTGTAATTGTGGAGATAGGACTGTATGTATTTCTTAAATTCATTCAAATTTATAGCACAAAGAATAAAGAATAAACCTTAATGCATGCACATTTTTTATAAAAAAAGGCATTTAGAAATTTAGGAGAACCCCCTAGTGAAATGTAGTATGTGCCCAAAAATGTATAACTGTGTTAAAAATATATAAAACAGCTGACTGAAGGATTTGAGGGGAAGATGCTGACATAAGTAACTCTGAAAATGAATATAATGTATAAAATCAAAACAAAAGAAGTCGTGCAGTAGTACTATACAGTGGTACCTCAGTTCAGGAACACTTTTGTTTGTGAACAGAAGTGTTTGGAAAAATTTTGTTTTTGTTTACAAACTCTGCATTAAATAATGAATATGACCATGACCATCTTTCCTATATAAACGCAAACCTGGTCATCTTTTCCAGAATTGTTGAATGAATTAAGTTTGTGAACCAAGGTACCACTGTATTCCTCTAGGTAAAGTTGTTTCCTGCAGAAGTATAGCTTCACAAATCTGACACTGTTACGCATATACACTGAAACTGACTAATTAAACAAATGGAAGGCAGAGGAGATGAACCAGGTTTCTTGCTGCTAAAATGAGAATTTACTGATAAACCAGGGGAAGTGGCTAGACTCATTCATGTGGCAATATATTGGAATTAGAGATATCAGTATGAACTTACATTTAGCACCTCTAAATGTAAGGTGTTTTTTTTTCACACAAACACCTATATATATATATATGTATATATTCATATATATATGAATATAAGTGATTTGATATAAGCTCTGCGTCAGAGTTAATATTTTATATGTATGTATAATTTTATAAATGATTTATGAAGCAGGTCTATAATGATCACCTACAGAATCAGTGGTGGTAGAATGCAAACTGGCTTTTTGTACACTGGAGAGCTGAAGGATCATGTCCCAGGCCTGGAGGTTACTGCACTGTCTGGTGTGAGCCCATGTTGGAAAGCTGAAGGGTCTGCATTGGAAGACTGAAGAGTTTGAATGGGAAGCCTGAAGAAATCAGACACAAATTTCTGAAGGTGATGGCAGAAATTTCCAAAGAGTAAAAGGGAAGCCTTCTTTCTTTTTTTCTTTTTATTTCATCCATGCTGCAAGGCTAATGCCTAATGCCACCCACTTCCAGGTGGGTTTCCCTCCTCAGTTTGGGGCTTACATGTCAATCATCCACAGATATACTCAGGAGGTTATTAATTTGTGAGGTCATTTTTAATCATGTCAAGTTGACATATCACACCAATGATGATTCACTCATATATTTCTCTGTTCCATTAGGTAAGAGAACCTAAAAGAAATAATACTTCTCACACTAATGAATACATCTAGTGCCCAGACCTTGGTTTCTAATACTGCTCTCCAGGAATCCTTAGAAAAATAGCTGATTCCAGAAATATATAAAATGAAAATCTTATAGCTCAAGAAAGAAGAAAATGCTCAAAAACAGAACAAAATACAATGATGGTGATACGTTAATAGGCAGAGAATTCTATGCAAAGAGCTCCTGAGGGTGATAGCTGAGAAATGTGGAGCAATAAAACAAAAGAATATTGGATTACAAATGTAAAGCAAATGGTGGTGAGTTATGACCTAATGTACAAAACACATATGCCTAAATTCAGACTGATATTAATAATAAACAACTGAGTGGGTAGATAAACTGGGAAGAGAGGACACATTTTCCAAGTAAAACTTTTCCAAATACATATTTTGCATAAAATATCTTCAAGAAGACAGAGTACTTCAACAATAACATTCTATTTCCTCCTGGCTGTGAAAGCCACTAATAATCTAACGGTGATTCCCTTGTATGTGACATGACATCTTTGTCTTCTACCTTTTGAATTCCTTTTGTCTTTGTTTTTTGAGAGCTTCATGCTGAGCTTCATGGGTGAGTATGTCCATCTTTCTCCCACGATTTTGGGAGATTTTAGTTTGTATTCTATTAAGCAAGTTTTCTGTCCCTTTCTCTGTCTCTTGTCACGGCATCTCTTAACCTCACATAATCCAAATAATTGTGCATGTAATTGAGTCCCAAAAATCCAAAATCTCTTTTCACTGATTTTTCATCAAATTTTTGTTTTTTCTCTGATTGAATCATTTTGAAAGATGTGTTCTCAAGTTCATAGATTCTTTCTTCCACTTGATTTTATCTACTGTTCAAGTTCTCAACTGTATTTTTATTACATTAATGGAATTCTTTAGCTCTAGGATTTCTGCTTTTTTAATTATGTTTTCCTTCTTCAGTGAATTTTTCATTAAGGTAAATTCCCATTTTCAGTGAATAATCTATCCGGATACTCTTAAATCTCACTGAGCTTCCTTAAAATCATTGTTTTGGTTTTTCTTCAGACAATTTATACCTTAGATTTGAGTTCTGTGGGAAAGCTCTAAGCATAGGATCACTTGAAATGAAGGCAAAGATGAGGAGAGTCCAGGGCTCCTGGGGTGCATGGGTAAAGATTAAAGCAGATCTGCAAAAGCAACAGCCAGGCAAAATCAGCAGTAAGTTAGTCTCAGAGATGTTTGCTCCGGCCATTGTGCTCCTCCTCCCCTCTAATAAGCTACCTGCCCACCAAGCTTGCTTAAGCTAGGTCTACATGTGTAATACAGCCAACCATCCTGGTTCTACCCCTTCCCTTGACCAAAATCCTATACAAATGTTACAGATGTTTTTCTTCTGCAACTTTGTTCTCATATCCACGAGGTACAAATAAATAACCACAGTGATTTCATCTTGTTGACATTTTCCTGAGACTTTGTCATGCTGAGTTCTCTCTGTGAGGTGCCATCTCTGGACCTCTTGGTATTCAGACCAAGTGTCACCTCCAAGTCATGCTTTTGTATTTGGCACCACCACTGTTGCACACTGAAGCAGGCTGCACTTAGTGGTTTCCTGTCAAAGAGCACCTGTGGCTAAAAGATATTTAAAAAGAGTGATTTCCTAATAGAGAAGGCTGACAAAAAACCTCAGCATGGTAATCAAGGTCAGTGTTAAAATTTATGAGCTCTGTAGATAGTATGTACCTTAAATGTGGTGTGAAGAAAATGGTGCCTTTCATCATTCATCGCTGTGATCTTCTCCACAATACCTATAACTGAGTCTACTCATGAAACAAAACACCAGACAGATTCCCTAGTGAGGACCTTCTACAAAATACTTGATAGTTAGTAGTCGTCCAAACTGAGAAGAACATCAATGGAAGGAAAATCTGTGAAACTGTCACAATTGAGAGGAGCATAAAAGACATGATAATTGAATACCAAGGGATACTTTAGATGAGTTCCTGGGACCACAAAAGACATTAGAAATGACTAAGTAAATTTGAATAAGTAGTGACTCTAGCTAATAACAAAATGTAAATATTGATTATCAAATATATCAAATACATTATAGTAATGTAAGATGTTAATACTTGGGAAAACTAAGATTAACATATTAAAGAACTTCACGAAACTTCCTCTAATATTATGTACATCTAAAATTGTTCAAAAATAAAATTTGTTTTTTAATAAGACAGGAAGAAATATTTAATATCTGTAGCATCTGTTTTGATTTTTATTTAAACATGCCAACTATAAAAAATAAAAACCAAAGCAAACACTTTTCAATAGAGACTAAATATTTTATCACACTACTAAATAATTTAGAATTCATTTAAGTTTGATATCAATATTAAGGTTTTGTTATAGACAACAAAGTATTTATTTTGTAGAGTTAATGCTGTGACAGTCATAGAGTAAATTACTTAATACTTAGGATTTGTTTCAAAATACTCAAGTTTGGAAGGACAAATAAGACGTAGGATGTTTACATTAATCAGATGTTGCCACATGTTAATAATATTGAAGTTAGGTGGGGGTAATAGCAGTTTATTGTGCTATTCTATTTCCGTGTATGTTTTAAATGTATTATAGCAGATTTTTAAGTTTGAGAAAAGTATATGTGTAACAAAATGAAAGAACTAGCAGCTAAAACTGAACAGTCCCTGCTGTGTGTGGTAGTGTCACAAATATATTTTGAGTTTCATTCTTAAAGTTTTCTAATATTGAAGGAGTTTATGTCCTAAATGTTTCAAAATGTCTAGAAAGAAATTTATTACTCACATTTAGGAAGATTTGTAAAGGTAAAGAGAAGGTTAATCTATGGAAAATGTTTTATTTCATTACTTTTGAACCATTTCATTGGAAACATTTCAGTCTCAAAATCATGAATTAAACTATTCTACTAAACAAGTCATAATCCATTGACTAAGTTTATGGAACCAATGAAGTAAGAGTTTTTATTTTGATAAGTGACCCTTAAAGTATTGCTCCAGTAACAGATATCAGGTTCTTTGCTGACTTTTAAAAAATTTATCTCTGTGTTACCCACTGATGCTTAGATATGCTTATGTATATATTTGCGTGAAAGATAAAAGTCTCTTTCCTTGGCCATGTTCATTCTAGCACACAATCTTTATAAAATGGAATTATTTAATTTTTGAGAAACAATAGTAACTACTTTTTAAACTCAAGGTAAATCCATAAAAGCCCTACGTATTATGAACTTATCTGGTCTTAGTTTGGCAGAAAGTGTTACTTCCACTGCGGGAACACACTATAATCGATTCTGACTAGCTGGCATTTCCTTTTCTTCTGCATTTGTAAATGTTTTGTAGAATGCCAGAATATCACTGTGAGACTGAAAACTCAACTTTTCACAAACTACAAATAATCATGCTGCCTGCCAAATATATTTTAATGAATCATTTGAATGTTGATATTTTATTGCTTTAATTTTGGGAAATGAAAAATTTCTGCTTATCTGATTCTACTTATCTACTTTCTACTAAATTTCAATGTCTCTACAGAATTTTAAATGCCTTTTTTGTGCTTTTGTAGAATGATTCCCTTCAGACAACAAAGAATATGCAGAAAAGAAACTTTTCACTTCAGATGAGTATGTTTGCTTTTGCATGAGTGTATTTGTGTGCATGTGTTTGTATAATGCTTTGCAAAAATATGCTACAGAAAATGAATGAGAAATGCTAATGAATAGACAAAATCTGGACTCGGAATAAATGTCCAGTTTACTCACTGAGTGCAATATTCACATTAGCTTTTGACTAATACGTTCACCAGCAATCGATTCTCAAACGTGGCTATCTCTGTTTAAAACTGTTGTGAACATTAAAGAACATTAAAATGTCTTCATAAATTTCCACCACGCTCTGTGACACTAGGAAAAGCAACGAACACTTTGGGCCCAGGATTTAAATTAGCAGCGCAGAGCCTGCCCAAGAAGTGCGAGGTCTTGAGTATGAGTCCTGGTAGCAAAAAACAAAATAAAACAAATGCTGTCATTCAATCCTACATTTGAAATCCTCAGCATAAAACATTAGTATATCTTGAATAGGTCCTAACCTTTAATCTTCTTCCTTATGTCAGTTAGGGAAACACCTCCATCCATACTGACCTCTTTCATGAGTAGTTGAAATCCTAGTTACCATTTATGAGTACTGATTCCATGGTTTCCTATGTCTTCATAATCTTTCCATAATTTCTTTCTTTCATGAATTCCTCAAGAAATAATTCATGCATTCTGGCTTTTCAGACTGCTGGAGACATGTAAATAAGAAATGTATGTGATCTGTGTTGGTATTCAGAAAGAAAAAAAAAGAATAAGAAGCAAATCAGCAGCTTAGAACAATGGTTTCTACAAGTATAGGAACCATGGATCAAACATGAGGGTTATCAATACCAGCCTCCATTTGAGAACTAAATTATTAAGAATGCTACCCTAGCAAGAGTCATCCTGCTTTGATGATGTCTTCCATGGTTCTGAAGTATAGTTCAAAAGGGTTCGTGATGAGGAAGGCATTTGCACTTGTATAAAATTATTATTTTCTAGCTTTAAGCAGAGGTTTTCAACTACAGTTGTATATTACAATCACTCAGGCTACTTTCAAATCAAGCTCACATCTAGACATGCTGCTGCAATTAGTCTAAATCAGGTCCTACTTTCAATGTTTTTAATAGTTTTTCAAAACGACTCCATGGACACCCAAGATCGAGAACTACCACTCAGATGATCCTTTCAAATTCAGTCCATCAGAACCACTGGAAATGCATCATTCTGACCCCTATTGGGAGCTGTTTTTCATTGCTTCTCTTATCCTGCTACATTTGCCACCCAGCCAAGAAAATAAGTTCTTGTATGCTAAAATAATTTTTTCACACTTAGTTTTTAGGACTTCGTCTTTTCTGCAAAGATCCCCTGGAATGAGTTCTTCTGTGAACTGTGCCAGTGTGGGGGAAGGGGGAGTCAGTCGTGAAATGTTTTCAGCCCCATCCTGTGCGACATGACATTGACCTTCTCAGTGAGCTTAATTTTCTCTAAACTGCTTCATGTTACCAAGATAACCAACTGTTTGTGCTTCAGTGGTGATGAGGATTAAGTCTTTGAGTGTGCCTCAAATGGCTCATGTAGAAAGTAGTTTCAAGGATTAAAAGGAAAAATAAATACTTATGAATCATTTTGCTGGTTTTCTGGAAACCCAGACTCAGACTGTCTTGTTTCCTGGATCCACAATAGCTTTGATTTTCCCTGAGAAGTTCATGCTTTCTTTCCCGATAATGTATCACTTCAGCCACATTTGAAAGTAGGTTTGGAAATGTTTCAATGCCAGGTCAAATGCTGCAAGAAATATTTGCTTTAGAGTGATGATGTTATCAATTTGATACTTAAGTTTGATGCATGACTTAGTCTTTCAAAGCTGAGAAGAAGAGATAACTAAATTTTCAAAGTAAGTCAGGCAGTTGGTGAGATTTTTGGACCTTTTACTCCTGATAGAAATGCGTGTGGTTCTGCCAGGCTCTCACAGGTGCACACACTTTCAGCCTCAGATATTTGCAGTTGAAAAAGAGAGTGAAAAAGAAATGCTTATTTTGGCCTTTGGTTAATTGAGTCCTCAAGGTACCAAAGGCTGAGCCTACTACTTTTAGAAGTAAACAATAGTCATGGTCAGAATATAAAAGTGTAAGTGTGTACACAACCTCTTCCCATGGGAAAATACACTGTAACTTGTGGGACTCTGACTAGGGGCCATATTAATTTTATTATTGTAGGGACTTGAGGGACTTGAATACGAGGTCCTAGATATAACCTATGCAAGGTTGGTGAGGAATTTGCTTTTATATTGCTAATATTACCCATGAAATGTTGGTAACACAGTGATTCCTGAGGGAAGCAATACTCATTAGTTAATTGCAGCACAAAATGAGTCCCAGAAAAGGACTGCCATATTTTGAGAATAGATTGTTAAACCTTGATGTCTTTGTCATAAGTTTTTGAATGTGGAAACACCTAAAAGCCAGTAGCGTGGGCAGATCCTAGTCAGCTCCTATGATTCCTGCTTTCTGGGACACAGGTCCTTGCGTGACTCCTCTACTCTTTGGGGTAGGCAAACCTTATGGTTTTCTTTTTTCAAAACAAAGGAAAATGAAAAGGAAATGAGATGTCACTTCTCTCATCAGTTTGTTATATTACAGGCTTAGCCCTTTGTGAGCTTCCCGAAGTAAGGGGCCATGCCGGAGAAGCCCACGTGATGAGGAATGACAGGAGTTGAGAATGGTGTCTACCTGACAGCCAGCAAAAAGCTTGTTCTAATTGATTAGACAACTGCAATGTATTTCCCAACAGAGTGAGCTTTGAACTTGATCCTCCCCTTCCCAAATCCTCATATGAGAAAATGGTCCATCTAGTTTGTCAATGTAGTCTTGTGAGTCCCAGAATAAGGAATGAGTTAAACCATGACTACACCTCTGACCTCCACAAACACTGACAGCATAAATGTAAGGCATTAAATTAATGGTAATTTATTATGCAGCAATAGAAATTTATTATAGGTGGAGATCTCCAGGGGACTTTTAAATAATTAATTATCATACCTGGCATTTGCTTGACTGAACCAAGTAATTAAAAACAGCAATTTAAATCTGCAACATCAGGATCTTCTGACTTGACAGTGGAATGCAATAAAAGGGAGAACTTTCACTCATTCCTGCCCAACACCAAACTTTGGGGGACAAATCAACTTTTCTGTTACTTTTATACCTGCTTTCACTGTAGCACATCGACATAATACTATTTCTTCTGGCTATTTGCTCTCATAAATTTTCATCAGAGGTAAGAAAGGGCAATCTTCATTTCTCATCAATGAAAGTATTGTTTCCCAGCCTGCATTTCCCAAGATCATTTTTGAAAGTAACAAAGGATTTCATTACAGAAGCTGCGCTTCCAGGGCTTGATAATTTATTCACCTTGTTATTCAGTATTCGGCTCCGAGAGCTCAAGGCAGGCCTTTGATTTTTAAAGTCAGACAATGATATAATATAATTCCAATCAGTCACTAAAAGGAAGTTGAATCCCACATGATGCACAATTCAATTAAGCACATTGGTAGGTGAAGAATAAGGTCCACATTACTGCATACAGATTGCCCACTGTGATAAAGACACGAATCCATCGCTTTCTGTGTTCAATCATGCTTATTGTTTTGCCACTACTAAAACATAATTTCATAATTTTTATATATTTCCTAAGATACTACTGATTTTATTTTCTGTAAGACCTAGGAAATGCCTATGCAAAAGTTAATAACACTTAAAACTCTCATGTAAAATCAAGGCAGGACCTCTAATACAACGCTGAATACAAGCGGTGAAACTGAACGTAAGCACCATTTTCCTGAAAATACTTGATCGTTGTTGAAGTAGGAAGTTACATGAGGGTTTTAATAAATAACATCATATTTGATATTTTCTCTTTTACTCCTAGTGTTTTAAGTATTGTTCTTGTAAATATATTTTAGATCTTGTCCAAAGATTTTTCTACATTCGTTGAGGTATGTTAATTTTGTGCCTATTGATTATGTGGATTTTATTCTTTATTAATTAAAATAGTGTATTATACTGAGTGATTTTCATATGTTGAATCAATCTTGGGGTCCTGTGATAAATCCCACATAGTCATGTTTTATAATTTTCAAGCATATTGCTGGATTTATTTTGTTACTTCGTTGAGGAGTATTGTGTCAATATTCTTGAGGACTATTGGTCTATAGTTATTTCTTTTACCTTTTGAAATATTTTGTGATTGAATTAGGATAATGGTGGCCTCACACCATGTTAGAAAGTCTTTTTTCCTTTGTCTAGTTTTTGACAGGTTGTATGAAGTGTTTGTGTTAATACTTATATAAACATGACAGAATCCACCAGTAATTTAGACATGGGATTTTTCTTTGCAGCCATGTTTTTCTTTTCTTTATTTTTAATTTTGAATTCAAGTTTTTGTTACTTTTATATTCAAAATTTCAATCTAAAACATTAATTTTAGTAGTTCATGCATTTCTAGAATGTTTTCATTTATCTAATTGTTAACACAATTGTTTATTGTAAATTGTACCATCCTTTTTTATATCTCTGAGTTCAAGAGTGAGGCCCCTTCTTTTATTATCAGTTTTAGTAATTTGCGTGCCCTTTTACTGTTTTCATGGTTGGTCTGAGAGGTTGACCAATTTTGTGATATTTTAAAAATATTTTTCATTAAATTCATTTCATCCAGTCATTATCATTCCTATTTTATTTATATTCTATAATATTTATTGTTCTCTATTTCTGTTTGGAGTTTTGGCATACTCATCTTTTTCTAGTTTGCTAAGGTAGGAGAAAGGTTACTAACTCAAGATCTTTCTTCTTTGTGAACTTTTCTATAAAACTGATCATAGATTCAGCTAAGCAGTGAATAATCTGGGAGGGGGGGTCTCCTTCTGTGGGTTGCAACCATTGTTGATTCCCTATGGTCTGGTTTTGAGGTCCAGTGTCATTTCCATTGTTTTGTTGGGTTGGGTTTTATTCTCTTTTGTTTTGTTTGATTATGTTAAATCTCAGGACAGCAAGATACATTATGGTAGCAAATTTGGATTTACTATTGGCTTGTTTTGAAGTCCTCGATCACATTCATTGTTTTGTTTTTATTGTTTCTATTCTATTCTGTTCTGTTTGATTTTTACTATGTCCAAAGTTATCTGTAACTATTTCGAAGACATCAAGGGGCATTATGGTAACTACTGTTGATTTGATAATATCTTGAAGTCCTGTATCTCTTACACTGGTTTGTTTGGATTGCTTTTATTCTGTTATATACTCTTTAAGATAAAAAATAATTTAAAAAAAACCTGAATATTTATAACTGAATATTTATAACTATTATTTTCTCCTGAAGATTGCTTTTGTTGGATCCAACAATTTTTGGTAGCATGTGTTCTCATTTTCATTATCTCAATTTCATTGTGATCTCTTATTTGACTCATTATTATCTACAAACGTGTCATTTAATTTCCAAATTTTTGTGAACTTCCCAAAATTCCTTCTGTTTTATTTTTAATTTTGTTCTATGGTGGTTTGAGAAGACACATGGCAGGATTTAAACTATTACACATATCATGCCCTGTTTTGTGGTTGGATGTCTTCTTTTTGCTGAAGAATGTTTCTTATACCCTTCAGAGAAGTGTGCATTGTATTGTTGCATTATTTGGCAGACATCAGTTAGGTGCAGTTGGCTTTTAGCTTTGTTAAATTTTTCTATTTGTTGAAAATCTGTGTTGTTTCAAGCATTATTGAAATTATGCTATCAAAGCCATGAACTAGTATCAGTGTAGCATCACTTTTTCAGTTCTGCAGTTCTATCAGGAATTCATTTGTGTGTTTTGGAGCACTGTCATTGGCTCTGTCTATCTATCTAGCCACCTATGTATCTATCCATCCGTCCATCCATCCTTCTATCGATATATATAGATACAGATACATTCTTATTATTGCTTTGCCAGATTCAGCATTGCAACTGGTTTACCAGATTAGCATCACATCTAGTAAAATTTTCTTTTGAAAACAATTTTGTCTGCTTTCCTCTGTTTTCTATTTCATGCTACATTTATTTTCCATCCTTTAACTCATAATTTCCATGAGTCCTTGTATCTGGTATTTCAGACAATATATGATTATATAATTTTCTTAACTTTCTACCACTATCTTTATCCTATTCAATCCACTTAAACTTATTGTAATTACTGATGCAAGATGATTCACATCTTCCTCTTGTCATTTATTTTCTACTTATCATGCAGTTTTATTGGACTGTTTCTTCATTATTACTGTATTTTATATTAAGTGGTTATGTTTTAATGTGATATTTTACTTTTTTGCCACTACTATATTATTTTTTAGATCTATTTTAGTTACTTTTTCTGGAGATTAAAATCAACATAAGAATTTACAACAATCTGCTGTGGGTTGGCTCCAGCATACTTGTGACAGTATCCCCAAGTTCATTTCTAAGCTGGTGTTTCCTCTCTCCTTCACTGTGCCTTCATTGCCACACCAATTTTGTGTTTATGAATTATATCCATATCATCCCAGCTTTATAATTACTACACTGGCATTTATCTGTTGGGTCAAACTAGAGAAATTGATCACTATAGTCTAAAATATTTTTTATCATTTTTAGTTTACATTTACCTGCATATAGGTTTTTAATTCTTTATAACTACTGTGTTTTTTTTTTTTTTTTTTTTTGTACCTGGGATCGAACTTACGACTTCGTGCTTGGTAGGCAGGCACTCAAGCCACTGAGCTAAATCTCCAGCCGGTGGTATTTAATTCTTAGTGCTACTCTCTAGTGTACTTTCATTTCACCATGAAAGATTAACATGGGTAAATTTCTGTGGTAAAACTGATTTAGGAAAGCTCTTCCATGTGTGTTTACTTCAGAATGTTTTAATATCACCTTTAGATTTAAAGAATATTAATAGCTGATATTATGCTGGATGTAGTGGTACACGCTTGCAGTGCCAGCAGTCAGGGACTCAGGAGGCTGAGGCAGGAGAGAACCTGTCTCAAAAGGAATATATATATATATATATATATATATATATATATATGATATATATATATATATATATCATACATATATATATACATATGACAATTTTCAGTTGAGTCTTTATTTTTAGCTGTTTGAATATGTCATTATACTGTCTTTCAGTCTCCATGTTATCTGTTATTAAGTCAGTTGTTAATTTTACTGAAAAATTCTTGCTTATAAAAACACTTCTTTTTGCTCTTTTTCTCAGTCTTTTGAAAGCCTGATTACGATGTGTCTAAGTGTTGACACCTTTGAGTTATTATACTTGAGGTTGCTTGAGCTTCTTGAATGTAGAGATTCCTGTTATTCATAGAGCAGTAACCTTTGGATTTGCTTGAAGTAGTCCTCCTACCATGCTTTCTCTTCTTTTCAGGAACCCAAACCCCCATCAGGTGCTCCTGTCATTGATACGCTTGGTGGGGTCTTGCAAGTCTTTAAACCTCTGTTCCTTTGTTTTCATTCTTTTCCTCATTTCAGGCTAGAAAATTTATTTGACCTATTGTTAATTTGCCTACTCTTCTTCATGTTTTTAAAAATTCTTCTTCTATGCTCTTCCACTGATTTGAGCTCTGTTCCAGCCTACATCAAAATTAAAACATTTCTGCCGGGTCTGTAGTTTAACATTTGTTTAAATAATCCTTATAAAGAGTTGAATATGTATAGATAAGTTTGGACTAAGAATAGGACTTACCAGGTAACTCTGAATGGTACTGGTCAGGCACCACTTACTGATGGGAGTGTTTCTTGAGTGTGACAGGAGGGATTTCACCATCATGCAAACACCATAGAGTACACTCTCAAACACTAAAATGGATGCGAGGTCACTGAGAGAGATAATCTTACCCTACGAGA
>RJWM01024803.1:0-30227 GCA_004363535.1 Dasyprocta punctata | reverse complement strand
TCAAAGGAAATCTCCAACAGAGTGAAAAGATAACCCACGAATTGGGAAAATATCTTAGCCAATTGTCCATCAGACAAAGGACTTCTATCAAAAACATATAAAGAATTAAAAGAAATCAGGCCCCTAAAATTCAAGGACCCAATCCAAAAATGGGCATCTGAGATGAATACACACTATTCAGAGAAAGAAATACAAATGGCAAATAAATATATGAAAAAATGTTCAACATCAATGGTCATTCGGGAAATGCAAATTAAAACAACACTGAGATTCCATCTCACTCCAGAAAGAATGGCCAAGTTTAAAAAATCAAGCAACAACAAATGCTGGAGGGGCTGTGGGGAAAAAGGAACTCTTCTCCACTGTTGGTGGGAGTGTAGACTGGTGCAACCACTGTGGAATTCAGGGTGGAGATTCCTCAAGAAGCTATGATTAGAGATCCCATTCAACCCAGCTACCTCTCTTCTGGGCATTTTCCCAGAAGAATTAAAAACATCATACCACAGTGATATCTGTGCACCCATGTTTATAGCAACCCAATTTGTAATAGCCAGATCTTGGAAACAACCCAAGTGCCCATCAATCAAAGAATGGATAAAAAAGATGTGGCATTTTTATACAATGGAGTACTACTCAGCTATTAAGAAAGATTGCATTGAGACTTTTGTAAGTAAATGGTCACAACTTGAGTCCATACTCGTAAGAAAGATAAATCAAACCCACATGTGTAAATACCATATTATCTCCCTAGTGTAAGAAACTGAAAAAGTATATATGATCCAAGATCTATAATAAATACTATGGAAGGGTAAAAAAACAGCTTGAAGTGCAAAAGTAACTGGGAAGGGAAAAGGGAGAAAGAGGGAATGGAAAAGGAAAAGATATAAATCTGTATATAGGTATATGTAAGATAACTAAAATGAACACACTGCTGAATGTATTCGTTATTGAGAAAGAACAATTAATACTGCTATGAGTAGATCAATTTTACATGTCTATATCTGTTAATGTAAATAGCCATTTTAAAGATAATGATACGCAATATTGCAACCATTGTCAAGTTTCTATTATCCTGTTTTGTAAAACTGTAATGTTACTGTTGTGCATTTACTCTAGTCGTTTTTTTGTCTGTTTTGTTTTTTTGCCTTTGCTATATATGTCTTCTTTCTCTGCTTAAATAATAAAAAAAAAGAAACTACATGAGTTTGAGGTGGAAATGAACCAAAATTCACTGTAATATCGTTCAATATGACTATGGTGAATTTGGGAAAAATAAGCAAATAATGGACAAGCTAAATAAAAAAGTTCAAAATTTGAATGAAAGATTCAGCAAAGATATAGAATCCTTGAAAAAACGTCTCTCAGAAATACCTGAAATAAAAAACTGTGTAGAGTTCATAAATTGCAGAAATGACCAATGTGAAGATGAAGTGTCTGAAACTGAGGACAAAATAGTGAGTTAGGATAAAGTGATGTCCTTTGCCTTGCCTTTTTTTTAAACCACGGATTGCTTTCACTATTCTGTGTCTCTTTTGGTTCCAAATGTATTTTGAGGTTATTTTTTCTGATTCTGTGAGGAATGCTATTGATATTTTGAATGAGATTTCATTGAATCTGTATAACAATTTTGAGAGTATGGCTATTTTTACTGTACTGTTTTTTTCCTACCCAAGAACAAGGGATATCTTTTTATCTTCTAATATTCTGTATGATCTCCTTTTTCAGAGTGCTGTAGTTTTCAGTGTAAAGATCTTTTACTTCCTTTGTTAGATTTATTCCTAAGTATTTCATTTTTTTGGTTGTATTATGCAAGGTATGGTTTCCCTAATTTTCCTCTCAGTGAGTTTGTTGTTTGTGTATGAGAATGGAAGATAAAATAAGAACTCTTAAAGATATAGGTGGAGGCAAAGACTTTATGATTCAAACCCTGATCACACAAGAAATAACACAAAGGATCAACAACTGAGGTCTCATCTTCACCAATGGAGTGAAAAGACAACCCACAGAGTGGAAAAAATTTTTCCAGCTGTTCCTCAAAGGACTAAAGTCTAAAATATATAAAGAACTCAAAAGAATATGACACCCCCCCACATTTAAAGACCCAATTCAAAAATGGGCATCTGAAACAGACACTTCTCAGATGCAGGAGTATAAATGGCAAGAAAACACATGAAAAATTGTTCATCACTGGTCATTCAAGAGATGAAAATTAAAACAACACTGAAATTTCATATTACTGCAGAAAGAATGGCTATTATCAAAATATCAATCAATAATAAATTCTGATGGTGATATATGGAAAAAGGAACCCATCTCCACTGTTGGTGGGAGTATAGAGTGGTATGAGGACTGTGGAAAACTGTGGAGATTCTTCAAAACATTAAAACTGGAGGTTACATTCATCCAGATATTCTCCTTGGAATCTTCCTGAAAGAATTAAAAACATCATACCACAGTGATGTATGCACACCCATGTTTACAGCAGCACAGTTTGTAATAGCTAAATCCTAGAAACAGCCCAAATTCTCATTAGGTGTGAGTGGATAATGAAGATGTGAGTGTGTGTTTTAATATAATGGAGAACTACTCAGCCACAAAGAAGGGTAAACTTGAGACATTTGTAGGAAAATGGATAGACATCCAGACCATACTCTTAAGTGAAATTAATCAAACACATATGGGTAAAGATCACATTTTTGTTTGCTGTGAGAAACTTAAAATGTAAATAAGGATCAGAGTATATACTAGATATTATGAAACAGTAGAAAAAAATTTTCAAATGTGAAAGGGAACTAGAGAGGGGATAGGGAAAGGAAGGAAGGGAAAAGAAAAGATGGATAAATGGGAACAAATCTTTTGTAAATGAGGGAAAGAGGGACTGAAAGGAGGATAAGAGAATGGGGAAAAATGAGAAATAAGAAAATGGGTGTTACAACTTCAAACTCCACCAATAGTAATAAAAATTATAATATGGTAAAAATGAAAAAATGCCAGTAGAGGAGAAAAGAAAAAAAATGGTTTAATGAAGAAAGAAGAGAAAATAAAACAGAGAAAAAAATCCTACGTATTTCCAGAAGATAATTTTTTTCTTAAGCCTGTATTCTTTAAACTTGCAAATTACATTTTTCTTTGCTCCTCATTATAGTGTGTTAATTGGTTGGAGATTTCTCAGTTCAGTGGATACCCTGTATGTAAATCCCTGTTTGTGGCAATCGCTGAAGCTGAGTCACCAACCTAGGAAAGGTGTGAAGAATTGAATTCTAAGACTCCTTGTGTGAATTCCTGTTCATTGGAGGCCAATTCTGGGTAGCTGATCTACATTCAGGTGTCTGTGGGACCAGTTCCAGACGCCATGTAGAGGCTTGTGTCACCTTGGGGGCCCAGTGAAGACTCGGGTGTCTTCAGGATTCATGTTCAGAGATTCTAGCGGGGGCAATGAGGGCACAGGGTGTTACATGCCATTCAGAGCACTGGACAAAACAAGCAAAACCTTAACCCTTGCTGCTAACCAGGAAAAATTCAGGGTGGTGATTCTGATGTGCTAAGAATGGGTGCAGTGTGCCTGGTGCTGAACAGATGCTGTCACAGTGCAAGAGTACCAGGTGAAGACTCATGTGGGATTAGAACACCCCATGGAAACCCATCCTGCTCAGGGAATGGTACCAGGTTTCAGATGGCATTTCTGGCAAGCTAAGGAGTGGTGCAGGGCAATGGGAACTGGGTGTAGACTCAAGAGACCCTGGGGTACCAAGGATGGATTAAAACCAGGCCACTGTTATCTCCATTCCAGATGAATATCCCACTTGGCATGGGATCAACTTCAGGCTCCTGGCAGTGACTTAGGTGTGTCCAGGGTCCAATATTGAAAACTCCCAAAATGAGCAGCTATCGCTTTTTTTTTCCTGTCTGACTCTGAGATCAGGGAGGTGGGGAAGGGAGCCTCTTTCATCCCTGATCACTTGTCCCTTGTGTGTACCACTGAAAATGCTGCCCAGTTGCAGCCTCCTCAGTGTGTGGAGAGGGAATGATAAGACAAAGGAGCCCATATACCCAAAGTCTATCATGTGAGGCTAGAGTATGCCACACTCCTTGGATCCCATCAGCTATTTGGGAAGTTCTCAAAACAGTGGTTCCTGCGGTGGGTGAGGGTAGAAGCCCTGTGGGCTAGTCCTGTTAGACTATTTTCCCTCTTTTTAACTCCTATGTGTATGTATTGTTTGATCTACAAATATCTTCTTTCAAATTGTTTTTTTAAAATCTGGTTGTAGTCCCTCCACTTCATCAAATTACCTGCGTTTTTAGTTAATCTTCTCTGAATCTTTCAGATGTGGCTCCTCTCTTTAGCCATGTTGGATTTCCCTTGATCTGTTTTTTTTTTTTAATCTTCTCTGTTATCCTTTTGAATAATTGAACTGTATGGCTTTTGATTTCTTTTCCTGATGCCCTATGGATCAGCTTTGACATGTTGGGTGTTTTTGGAAACATTTTGTTGCCTTGTTGTCTCATGGGGTGTGTGTGTGTGTGTGTGTGTGTGTGTGTGTGTGTGTGTATGTATAGGCTTGAGGGCTGATTATAGTGGAAGACTTCATTACTAGAATGAAAACTTCTTTAGTTAGTGACTGATATTTAGTGATACATTCATGGTATGACTAGCTATATAACTTTGCCTCTGTCCTAGAATCCCACCACCTCCATTTGTTTAGGTCTGGAGGCTGTAGTGTATTTGGCTCAATACCCTGTTCTCCAGGAATGGATTGTATTACTGTTAATGGCACTATTATAAATAGCTAAGTTAAGTAGACATATTATAGGCAGTCAGAAGACTAGGCCTTTGAAGAAGCCAATGCAGAAGTTGAAAACACATTACAACTGTGGGTGCAGACACATTTGTTGAAGGCCAGGCCTTAAGACATGACAAAATGGAATGACTACACTTACATACTTCCCCAAGGGATTGAATAATAATGATTGATACTCTAAATAGGCATCAGTTACCTGTGTGTGGGATCAAGACCTCCTTGACCCTCCATTCCAGGAAAGGTCCTTGTTCTTTCCATGTGCACTTGCTATGTGACTTTCCTTCCCATTGGATCAATATTACCTAAGAGACTACACTTGTAATATTATTAGTCAAACATAATTTTCTCCCATATTGTACCCGTCTTGTGATTTTTCACTCACCTCATGATTTTGCTCTATTGAATTTTCTTTAATAGAGAAACAGGAGGGGACCCACTTTGTGGGTCCCCTCCTGTTTCTCTTAGGCAGGAGCAGTCTTTCCCTCAATAAATATTTGCTACTCTTAATCCCTGTTGCTCCTTAGAATTCATTCTTTGATTTTGGGGCACATGAACTAGGCATATCAGACATCTAGCAGGTTGAGAGTTATAATAGTTCCATTATAGCGTTTGGAGTTATAATATTTCCATTATAATATTTCCATTATATCATTTCTGTAACAACATAAAGGGAATACAGATAACATTTCTGTAACAACATGAAGGGCATACATAGAAAACCAATTAATAGCAACACATGTCATTTTGGTTATAGTAACAATATCAGTAGCAATAATAGCATTGAAGATAACTTAGATATTGATACATCCTAAAATCTAATATTGCATAAATTTAACCCTAGAAAAGAGATCTATAATTGTAGTATGAACACAAAGACAAGCCAAATTGTGAGGGACATTGACAGGAGTGAATGATTCTACTAATGAGGGACAAAAGTACATAGGATGTATGAAGAATGAATGGTTAAACTGTGGGGCAAAAGCTGCGTGGGAATTGGTTAAACAACAAGAAGTTTAGATTAGTAAAGTATGTTGTGTATGGTCATGTCCTTCACCTTCCCCCCAAAAAACTGCTTAGTCTTGATACAGTTCTTGGCCCAAACTGCTTTTTATCCTCTTTTTTTTTCTCTTACACTGATACTCTAAATAAAAGCCAGGGAGTTCTCGGATGGGTGGCTGTTTTTTTTTATTGTCCCAGAGTCTTCCTAATTGTTGGGTGCTCTTAGTGGAGAACTAGCCCCCTTTGGGCCTCTGGGTAGATTGAACTAAGTCTCGTCTCCTGGTGATCTTTTCATCCTTCACACTGCCCATGGTCGTACACTGCAACAAGTGGTGCCGTGTGTGAGGAAAACCTGCTGCTGCAGATCAGCATGGAGGACCAACCTGCCAAACCTGTAAAGGAACGTCTGACTTCTCACTCCAGTAAGGCAACATAGGCAGCCATGGTATAGTCTGGGAAGCCTGTGGCAAGGTCAGTGGTTAGGTTTATCAGCCCAGAGGTCTTTTAGCTGTCCAATTGCTAAATGACTGGGGGCAGTTCATTAGATTTTCTTTTTCTTTCATTTCTTTTGCTTTGCTTATCATATGGGCCAAACTTTATCTAAAGAGAAAAACAATTTAAACAACATTTGCAATGTCTCTTAAAAATATCTGGTTGTAAAGTTTCCAAGTCTCAACTCATTAAACTCCTCCTAATTATTATTTACCAAGAATGCCCTTGGTTACTTTTGCGGCAGAATCTAGAGATGGAGGACTAGACATATGTAGGGAAAAAAAGATAATTTTAAGTTCCAAAAAAGTTGCACACCTTGCTACATGGCA
Organism: Dasyprocta punctata; assembly: GCA_004363535.1. Taxonomy (NCBI): domain Eukaryota; kingdom Metazoa; phylum Chordata; class Mammalia; order Rodentia; family Dasyproctidae; genus Dasyprocta; species Dasyprocta punctata. The sequence continues at coordinate 23,608 of RJWM01024803.1, read as the reverse complement.
TCTTTAGAGGGTTGCTATTCAATTTATTCAAAGAGAAGAGATTTCATTAAAAAAAGCTGCCTCCTCCTCCCTTGGGTCCTTCTCTGGCCTCTTTTCCACCTCTGGTTGAATCTCTGTCCTTCAGAATTTGAGTCCTCCATAAAAAATATGCTTAAAAGAGGTTTAAAAAAGAGATGGAAAAATGCATGCCTAGATGAATCCCCAGACTTTTCCTTGCAGCACCCTTAAAGCATGGACACAAATACCAGAAACCAGTGGCCCTCAAGGCTCCTTTGCAACCATTAGCAAGGTCCTAATACAGCTTATATAGATTGTATTAACCACTTGCAAAACGCAATCTCCTGCCAAATAGACAATCCCCAAACAGCAGATGTCTTAGCCTTTCAACTAACGTATGAGAATGCCAATGCTGATTGTCAAAGAGTCTTGGCACCCCTTAAAGAAAAAAATTAAATGTTGCTAAAATGATCAGGGCTTGTCAAAATATGGAAACTGAAATTCATAAGGCACAGATGCTAATTATGGCAAAGAGAGACATATTGAAAAGTATTATAAAGACAGTAAACAAGATAAATTGACCAAACCAAAACAGAACTGTCCTAAATGTAAGAAAGGTATCATTATGTCTGTCTATGCTGCTCTAAATTTGATGTTGCTCTTGATTTTGTTTTCTCTATAAAACTTTATAATTGTTATCTGTTAATATTCTACAAAACTCAACTTCTAAGACAAACATAAATGATAAAAAATGACAGTTCTGTGATTCAACCTTTCAATAGTGTCACTGATTTAGCCTATGTTGTGGAGATCCTACAAGTGATTTAAACCAACTTTACTCATAATAAAAATGATGAGATTCTCTTTCACATGTCCTCTAGCCCTCTAGTGGAAAACAATGCCAATTTCCTTGCAAACTTTCCTCCAACTCTAACATATTAAACATGTCACTGAAATCCCTCACAACCCCACGAGGCAAGCCATGATAAAAAAGCCAATGAGCTCCTCAGAACTCAGTTTGTAAAACAAATGAGGGGGAGTATGAAGCAATATATAGACCATATAATTTAATTTAATAAGTTTTAAATTTTCTAAATTGTGATTCAGAAGGTTTCACAGCAGTACAAAAGAGCAACTCATCACTTAAGGTGAACAGATGCTGAAAAACACAAGAATTTCCTTCACTTCTGAAAACCTGTTTCTTACAAAGTCACATAAATCACTTGCAACTCCAAAATTATAAAAGTAAAAAGTTTCCTTATCTTTCTGAGTTTGCTGACATATATACCTCAATTAAGTGACATAGTTTATTAGGCTCATCTTCTTACCTCGCCTGTCTTAGATATAGTTACATAGGAAAATTCAAGATCATCTCTTTCCTCTAATAGCAATTCAGATACAGACAAAATTTAACTTCCACCTCCTGGTCCCTTGAAGATCTATCGGAGGGACTATAGACACTCTGGGTATTCCACTGGTTGGCACCTGTTACCCCACAAATGATTTTTCTAGGCAAAAATTTTTCTATTACGTATAGTCCAATATCATCAATAGTAGTTATTATATTCATTTCCAGGTCCTTATGGTGTGTAACTTTAATATGTCTCAATGAAACATTATTTATATTATGGTACTCAGACCAACACTGATAAAAAATTCTTACAGTAACTTGATGCCCTTATGGCAACAGTTGGCTAGCTCAGTAAACATCAACAAGGTCTTTGGACATCCAGTCAACTTAGTTGCGATACCGATTACCATTGTATGTGCATCATGTCTATCCCATTTAGCCATTCAGAGTCCTAAGAAAAAGTCCAACACCTTCTCCATGGTGCCTTTCACACAAATCTGGACTGATATATTACTAATCTCTAGGGCCAATTCCAAGCCCAACTTCATAAGTTACAAATAGAAGCTCACAATATCATCAAACCCTCAAAATTGGTTTCTTGGTCTTAACCTTCACGTTTGAATTTTTGTTACTATTAGGATTATCTTTTTTATTTTTTCTTCTAGTCCTTACAGCCCTCTCTATGCTGTTCTGGTAGATGCTTCATGCCAAGGCCATCATGACCTTCCTACATCAAGCCCAATATCCATCCACACTATATTACTCTCTTTCTCTCCATTCCTGATTTTATAAAACAAAAAAGGGAAAAATGTGGAATACTTGGCCAGGAATGAATGATTAAACTGAATGGTTAAACTGTGGGACAAAAGCACATGAGCTCTATGAGGAGCAAATAGTAAAAATATGGTGCAAAAGCATACAAAAAATTAAACTGCAAGGCAAAAGGCATGCAGATTCTGTGAGAATAAATAATTAAACAGTGGGGCAAAAGGCACACAGGCTCTGTGCAGAATGAATGGTTAAATTGTGGGGCAAAAGCACTCAGGATATGTGAGAATTGAATGGTCAAACAATAAAAAGATCAGATTAGTAAAGTGCGTTGTGTCTGGTCATGTCTTTGCCCTTTCCCAAAAAAAACATTCTTAGCCTTGATACAGCTCTTGACACAAACTGCTTTTTATCCTGCTTTTTTTTTCTCTTGCACTGATACTCTAAATAAAAGCCAGAGAGTTCTTGGTTTGATTGCTTTTTGCTTTTTTTTTGTCCCAGAGTCTCCCTAATGTCTAGATGCTCTCAGTGGGGAAATAGCCCTCCTGGGCCTCTGGGTAGATTGAACTGAATCTCATCTCTGGATAATCATTTCATCCTCCACGCCACCCACAGTCGCATACTGTGGCACCAAATACTGACCTATAATAAATATCTTCTAAATAGAACACCTTTAGCTCCAGTAACTATTGAATAGTATTCAACAGTAAGAGAATAGTGTTACCTAACTATCTAAACATTCATAATGTTTGGTACTTACTCTAGTAAAGATATAGGGAGTGGGACACCAGAGAATTAGAAAAGTAAAATTTGGAAATTTAATCAATTGTAGATGAGAAGGAGGCATGAAAATTGAGATATGGACTCGTATGAGGATTAAAAGGATAGTAACAATATTAGATAACAGTAACTGAAAAATTATAACAATAAAAAGAAGAAAAAATATAGTGAGAAAAATAAAGATAAAAAGGAACATAAGAAAGGAAAAAAAGTTAAAATTTGAAAATGAAAAAGTATAAAGGGCTGGAGGTTTAGCTCAGCAGCACAAGCACCTGCCTGGCAAGCATAAGGCTGTGAGTTCAATCTCCAGTACAAAAAAAAAAAAAGCATAAAAGCACAAACCCAGAAAAACCAATGAAGGAAAAAGAAAAAGAAAAAGAAAAAAATTGAGTCAAAAAATTCCTCTGTGGTTTTGAATGAGTAGTTTTCCTCTATAGTCTGCATTCTTGGAAAACAGCACATCATGATTTGCTTTCCTAGCTCTACTTAGCTTTCCTAGCTCTGCCTAGCTTTTCACCCTGTGGGTTTGTGAGCTGTTCTTCCTGTTTCAGTTGCCCCTCTGTCCATATACCACAGATTGTAGCAACTATTCCAGCCAAGTTGTTTTATTGCTTATGCTAATAAATGAGAAGAGCAATCAGCCTTCTGGTCTCTGTTGGATGTAGGTGGTAAGGCAGGGGTTCAGGCTGATTATTGGATTTAATGCCAAAACTTTCAGATCCATCCTTCTCTAAGAGCTACACTGACCAGGTCTGATTTCTCACTATGTAGGGGAAGGAACAGTGTCATTCCTGGCCTCAGCTTAAACTTCTCAGAGAGTACATGTCTAGCCCAAATATTCTCTGTGACTGTCTCCCATGACTATCTCTCACCTAGTCACTGTGGAAAGGTAACACTAGAAATACTGAAGTGGAGTTGTTTGGCAGTTTTCTGTGGCTCAGCCTTAAACAACCTCTTCCCAAAATGGAGCCTGTTTAAATAGTGTCTGGCAATATGGCATGCACTGAACTTTGTTTCTTTTCCGACTCTAGCCTGAAATGATGAAGTCACTTTCAGAATAATTTACAATACCTGTGGGATTTTCTTGGGGCTAACACTAATAGCTAGGTCCATTATTTCTCTTTGAAGCTGCCAACTTTCTGGGGCTTCTCTTCTCTTCCAGGGAATTGGCCTCATCCACAATCAGGATGATTGGTTGATACCTCTGCTCCTGGTGCCTAGGGGAAACAAAACACAAAGCAGGCTTGGAGTTGGTGGGTGGCCATACCCAGGGAGTGGAATCCACAGGCAAAGTTGACCAGGGGAATGCCATGTGGGGGCAAGTTCCTCTGTCTGTGCAGGGTCTTTCTTTCATTCTTATTGAACAAATGTCAAACCTTCTACTCCATACTCCATGTGCTTTTTATGTGCTATTCTTTATATATTTTTATATTTCTGTGTTGTATTTTGGATACTTCTGGTTTGTCTTTCACCTTATCCTTTCTCTGAAGCCTAGAAATCATGTGTCTTCCTCCAAAGGGAGTTTGAATTTTACATGTGTGGTATGTCCACAATCACCAATAGTGTTCCTCAATGTGGGTTGCCTGTGTAACCATCTAAAGAACTTTAAAAATTCCTGATGCTCAAGGTAAATTCCAGACTATTTATATCAGAATATCTGGAAAAGTAATTCAGACATGAGTATTTTCAAAAATATTTTATTTTATAGTACATATCTTTATTTAGTACATAACATTCACATTTTCTTTGGAGAGTTGATACATGTACATAACACATTGTATGTAATTCCTTTTTTTATTCCCTTTCCCTTCCCTTCCTTCCCTGTCTGTCCATCTCTTGGTCCCCTTGCTTTTTTAAAATGTATTTTTGTACATGTTTGTAGAACATAATATTTACCTTGAGCCGGGTGTGGTGACTCACGCCTTTAATCCCAGCACTCAGGACGCTGAGGTAGGAGGAGCGTTGTGAGTTCGAGGCCCGTTTGGGCTACAAGGCGAGCGCAAGGCTGGCCTGAGCTACATAGTGCGACCCTGCCTCAAAAAACTAGGGCTGGGAGTTTGGCTCAGTGACTTAAGCGCCTGTCTGACTGGCGTGAGGTTGTGAGTTCAATCCCTGGTGCCACAAAAACAAACAAACAAACAAAACAAAACAAAACAAAATTTGCATTCCTTGTATGGTGTTGGTATATGTATATATCTTCTTTCATTCCCTATTCCTCACCTCCCTTCTCCCTACTCAGTGTCATTGGGCATCCAAGCCTTACAAGTACCTATGTAAAAATAAAAATAAAATCCCCACTTACATTTTTTTTTTCTTTTTTGGCTAGCCCAAGTGGTTTAAATTTGAGATGTAAATCAGCTAAAGGCTGATTGTCGGTACACATTTTCAGGGAGTTTTCTATTGTCCACCACTTGCTTAGTACCATAGTAACTTTCTATCATCTTGGAATGGGGTAGGGGCTGTTTAACTTTCCCTCTGACATTTAATTTCTAGAAGGCAAGCATAAAATGGAGAGGGTGTCCTGAAAAATTACCCACCTTGTATGGGATCTCGACTTTGATTTATTTTCTTTTGAATAGTGAGGCTACTAAAACAAATGTTAATGGTTTTGGGGAATGGGCACATGCTTTTAAAGCAAATGTGGAATCTGTAATCGTTTCTTTGGGTTCTTGCCATTTCTAAGATTTTAGGGTAGTTCCTTATTGTCATGTAATTTCTTCTATCTTTTTAGTATTTTTTCTAAAAGATCTTGAAGTATTTGTATTTCTTTTAAGCCAGTGACTACTCCAGATAGTCTTGCCTGCAATGATCAGAAATAGAAGGATTTACACCTAATATACAGACCATCAAACAGTCCTGTTTTGGGCCCAACCTCAACCCCTCCTATTAGAAATACCTCCTGGTGCTTCCAATTTATTAGCATATTGAAGATTTCCCAATATAAATCAGGTTACTTCTTCAATTTTTTCTCTTTAGCTTCAGCTTCTCATATTCACTAAGTCAGTTTACCATTTACTAATCTGCTTTCCTGAAGATTTTGTTGCATTTATTTTCTCTCCTTTTCTATTTGGTTTCCAGACCTTTCTGCTCTAGCAGTCTTTCAGAGTGATTACCCTTTGCTATCTTACACCCTTCTGTTGTGATGTTTCTGCCTTGGCCAGCTAACCATGGACTAAAACCTCTGAAACTATAAGCCAAATAAAATGTCTGGACAATATTTTGTGCCTATATCTTGTACTCTGAGTAACTACTGTAAAGATAATAATATGCAATGTATTCATTATTGCTACTCTCCTATTAGCCTGTTTTGGAACTCTGTTTTATTTTTATTTCTATTTTTTTCTTTAAAAAATTCCTCCTTTTGGCTGGGTGTGGTGGCATATGCCTTTAATCCCAGCACTTGGGAGACTGAGGTAGGTGGAGCATTGTGAGTTCCAGGCTGGCTTGGGCTACAATGTGAGCAAGGTGGGTCTGAACTATGTAGTGAGACCCTACCTCAAAAAAAATAGGGCTGGCAGTTTGGCTCAGTGGCTTAAGCACCTTCTTGGCAGGTATGAGGTTGTGAGTTCAATCCCTGGTACTGACAAAACAACAACAGCAACAACAAAAATTCTTTCTTTAAATTGTGAACATTGGGTATTTTCTCCTAGAAATGAAAAAGTGGCCAAATACAATCTTCGGATGCTTTTCTGTTCATAGTTTGGAATTTAGTGTGAATCTAATTTGAGCTACGGTCCTGACCTTATTGTCAATAAACTTAAATGTCTTACCTCATAATTTTCTACCCAGTTTAGCCAGGGGGAAATAATAAACTAAAGCAAATGAAAATTGTCATGCTTTTAGTTATTGATATCGGGAAAATAAAGGGAATATGTATTAAGGAAAAGTAAAAAGAAACAATTCTGTCATTGTCATTAAGATATGCTTTTCATGCATTTCCCTTCTTTTACCCATATAAAATAACCAATTTAGAGCAAGATATTTCAATTTGAAAAATCTTAGCCAAAACTGTCTTGCTCATGATAGGCAATGAACTATGGAAAGGTGTGAAGACTACTTTTTTTTTTGTGGTAATGGGGATTAAACTCAGGGCCTACATACTGTACATTCCCAATTCTTTTCTTTTACTTTTATTTTGACACACATTCTCTCCTGAGTTGCTGAGTTGCTCGTACTAAACCTGAACTTGTGATCCTCCTGTATCAGCCTCCTAGAGTGTAAGATTATAGGCAGTAACCACCATGTGTGGCTCAGATGACTACTTTTGTATAGAATTTCTGCCCTGAAACTGGTTTCATGATGTGAATCTGAAAGAATAGTCCCTCAAATATTTCTTAATCATGACTGATGTCATTCTGAAATTCTTGAGGCTCATTCAGACAATGTACAAATAAATGATGCAAACAAATACACATTTGTGTTAATGCTTATTTTCTAAGTGCAGCATGAACACTGGGTTTCTGTTCAATTCAGAGCAGACTTAATAATTTATAAGGTGCAATGACCATCAGATTGAGACCTGTGAGCAATGCATCCTCCTGTATTCTAGAGTTCAGCTCTGAAATTCTGTGCTCTCCCAATATGCTTTAACCTCAAGGAATTTAACAGCCCAGATCAATAGAATAACCATTAAACTTGCCCCATGTCCCCAATCCACTCCTTCTGCTAAGTCCTCATTTGAGAGAGATACAGGTCTTTCTAGGACTTGCAAAGATGTTCCATCCGAATTTCCCATTTATATTCAAATTTCTTTCAGGAACTGAACCCTGTTCTGCATCCAGGACTACTTAATTAGGGCCCTGATAACTACCGATAGCTTACTCTTGCCAGTCTCCACCTGTCCTGTGGCTGTGGATCTCACATCTGTTCTGCTTAAACCAGGGCTCACTATCAGTCTCTGAAGCCAGGAAGGTGCTATGTGCCAAACACTACCCACTGTAAAGAACCTTTTGATTATTTGTACCTATTTTGTAGAAACCTTCTTGGACTGTGATAATTGGACTATAGTGCTTAATCCTAGTTCACTTTTCTTTTCTTTTTTCAAATTTTAAACAGAAAAAAACAATAAAAAGAATGATAAAAAATTTCATAACAAGATAACAGGAAATTAACAATGATTAATACATTGTGTATTGTTATCTTCAAAGTAGTTGCTCAGATTACAAGATACAGGCATGCAAAACTGATCAAACAATATAAGCACAAACCATTCCTTTCAATGAACTAAAGGAAATTATTATACCTCTTTGCTTTTCCTGAAGAGCAGTTTCTGGAGCCTGGCATGCCTTATAGTGGTTCAAAGTAAGACAAGATATATCCTCTATATAGTCAATCGGGACTGGTCAAAATTTCCAGAGTTAAGCCATTTTCCTCTATTAATTTTACAGTATCCATGTCACATGCTAGAATACTTATGTGTCAAAATGATCAGTAGTACTTAATTAAATATTAATGTAGTAAAACACAAACCTGTTTTTTTTCCAATTTTTTTTATTTTAAAGAGAGTAGAAACAAAACAAAACAGAACAAAGCAAATCAGAACAGAAAGAACAATGCAAACAACACAGGACTTCAAAATAGGACAACAGGAAATCAACAATGGCTACCATAATGTTTCTTGATTTCTTAATGCTTATATACTCACACATGCTCAGACCTAAAATGTGCTTTTATCCACTGACATGTTTTTACTGGTTTGGCAGGTCATGTATGAACCTGTAGATTTGGATTTTGCTAAAAGCATTTTCATAGTGGAAAATATTGGAAATTAATAAGAAACTTTAATTTTTGTATTTAAAATCTTGATCACCATAGGAGACTTTCTTCTCTCAATGACAAGAGATATGTTTATGTCCAACATCAACTTTTAGTCAGCAAATATTTATTGAGTGCCTGTTGTTTGTTCTAGGTGTTGGCAATACAGCAATGAATGAAACAATATGTTCCCTGTAATGAAACAGTCCTGTGGTGAGGTAATCATAGCATTAGATTGAAAATGTTTCACAAGTAATGAACTAGGCGTGACATAATTCTTTTCTACCTGGTTTCCTAGCCAATGGCTTTGGAGGGGATATAGTGCAATGCAAAGGCCTTAGTTTGGGCTTCTTCAGATGCCAGTTTCAAGCACTCAGGTTTAAATAGTTAGTTAGGAGGTGAAGGAGACATTGGTAGGGAAATAGGGAAGTGAGATTGGGAAAAAAAGCCAGCCAAAAATACCACCACTGTGACCAGCACATGATCTATTTCAATTAGGGTTCACCAGAGGAGTATAATATATATAATTTACAACATAGGCAGACTTACAGTGGCTGCTTGCAGAGTCAAGTGTGGGAGAGTACAAAAGAACCATCTGTGCACTGGAGAGCTGGAGGATGCAGTCAAAAGTCAAAAGCTCTGGAGGTCAGTGCAGAGTCCTGTTTGAGTCTGTGTCAGGGAGCCAAAGTGCCTGCGTTGGAAAGCTGAAGACTCTGCACTGGAAGGCTGGAGACAGATGTCTAAAGGCGATGTCGAAGACTGGAGCTCTTCTGAAGAAGCAGAAGTGAGACTTCCTTCTTCTTTCCCTTTTTATTACATCCAGTATACAAGCCTATTGGTTGATGCCATCTACACTCAGGGTTGGTTTTCCCTCTTCAGTATGTCAGTCACATAGACACACCCAGAAGTATGCTAAACCAGTCTGCTAGGCAGTCATTATTCAAATTGCTAACACAATGAGCTATCACATAATCTCATGAGAAAAACTTTAAAAAAATAGAACTTTCCCCTGAAGAGCAAAAGGACTGTAATATTTGTTCTTCATCTACCATTAGTCTTTGGATGGGGGATTCTGGTGCGCAGGTGATGCTAATTCTGGCCTGCTTGTGAGCATTAAGATAGTATTTAGTGGCCAGAGAAAGTTCCAAGCATAGGCATATAGATTCTGAAAGGTAGAAATCAGACAGTGTGTGTTGTAGCTGTTAAATGAAGGAAGAGAATATGTCTAGGCTGCATAGATGTTGAAGGACAGTTGGCTTTCTATTGTAAATAGTGCTCTTGATATTTCAAAATAGGAACTGATGTATGGTGAAAACAATCTGAAGTCATTCTAAGACTTCATTAGAGGTGTAGTACAGTATGAAGCTGTGGGCCAGTAGGTTAGTTTTTTTTAAATATTAAATTTTTTGGTACATTTTAGATATACGGTAGAATTTACTCGATATAGACGGTGCCTTACTGGGAAAACACTAGATGGTGCTGTTCTCTAAGTAGAAGACAATTTACAACTAGATTTTGATGCCGATCTATTATTATGGTTAAACACAGAATTTTAAAGCAGTTGGGCTTCAATCAATCAAAAAGTATTTACTGAACTCTCATTAAGTGCAAGAGTTGGACCTGAAATAGAAAGGAAAATAGTATTAAGAAGAGAAAGACAGTAAAGCACAAAACTGAAGCAGCAATTTTCCAAATTAAATCAGCCTGGATTTTCCCTTTCTTTAGAGTCTATGTAGCAAAAGACTTTTTTCCATCATGAAAGAACTTTGTATTAATAAAATAATACTTAGTATCAGTTTTTGCCATATTTTATGATCATTATATATTCACTAACCAATTGTATATGCTGTTTGGCTTTATAATGAATTTAAGAAAAAATTTCTGCAAAACGCTATTTGAGTATCCTTCTCAAATATACCTCTTCATGTTAAATGACACCATTTTTAATTACTTCAAATTTCTAGTATCACCTTGAATAACTCTAGGGAGTCCTTACAGCTGTGCTCCTTAAACTTCAATGTACATGACAGGCACCAGGGGATATGGTTGAAAAGCAAATCTGAGTCAGTAGATCTGGAATGGGGCCTGAGATTTTGCATTTCTTACAAGTTCCCAGATGCTGTTGCTGCTACTGCTACTCAAAAACCACACTCTGAGTAGAGTTTTAAACGTAGATATGGTAATCAAATGAATTTTGCCATGGTTAGAAACATGTCATAATTTAATTTCCTGTAGGAAAATCATTTTTCTTTTTATGATTCTTTGTTCTTCTATCTTCAACCTGTTTAAGCCTTATCCCTACTATGTTACTATAATTAACTGCATATTACATATAGTAGTCACTCAATAGATGTAGATAAATGGGAGAAAAATATATTTCTCCATAAATGATAGAGTGTTGATAGTTTTCATTTATTCCTTTGAAGATATTCTCCTCTTTTTCATCTTGATCTCTGCTCTGGGATGCTGACCTGTATAAATCTTGTTGAAAGGCTCATTTTTCCTGTGGCTTCATGGAGGCCTGGGAGAAATGAAAAAGAGAGAGAAAGAGAGAAAGAAAGATAGCTAGATAGATAGAGACAGAGGGAGAGACAGAGAGAAGGAAGAAGAAGGAGGAGGAGGAAGAGGAAAAAGAGAGTAGAGAAGAAAGAGGAGAGAAGAGGAGAGTGGAGGAGAGGGGAGGGGATGAGAGAAGAGCAGAGGGGAGGGGAAGGGAAAGGAAGGGAATGGAAGAGAAGGGAAGAGAAGGGAAGAGAAGGGAAGAGAAGAGAAGAGAAGAGAAGAGAAGAGAAGAGAAGAGAAGAGAAGAGACCGAGTGTTAGTCCCCTGGCTCTGTGTTTTTAAGGTCACTTTGGACTGGTTGATAACATTAGAAGGTCAGTACTCTTCTCAAGGTGTCTACCTTCATACAACTCTCTCTTTGGTTTCTGGAAACCATTTCCTTTGGCCTAGGGAATGGTAATTTCTCCTATATTATTAAGCCTGGGCTACTTATGGTTCCTCTGCATCTTGCTCACATTCCTTTAAAGAAATCCTTTAAAGAATAAATCCCCTTAAGTTTAATTTGAGTATGCTCTGACTGAAATATTTGGTTGCTATTGACTTTGGAAGTACAAACAGGAGAAATATGCTTGGGCTGTAGAAATACATAAAACAATGTAACTTGATATACTTCTTACAGTGAGAACTCTTAAAATCTATTCGCTAAGAAAATTTCAAGAATATAATACATTGTTATTAACTACAGTCACCTGTACACTGGATGTATTGAACTTCTCTTGTATTTATTAATTAGCTTGATTTAGCCATTTCATAATATACACATATTTCCAAGCAATGTGCTCTACACAACAAATGTATACAGTTTTTATTTGTCAAAAAATAAGATAGGAAATATGGAAAACATTAGAAAATAAAAGAACTTGAGCCAATAGAAAAATCTCAGTATTTAGTTGCTTTATGATTCCAAGTATATGTCAACTTTCCATGACATTATCAAGTATGTTAGGGCAATGATCAGGATTTGATTCAAGGTACCTCTTGATATTTGAAATATTTAGAAAATTTTTCTGTTTCTTTGGCTGTTGTGGTCAGAGTAGAGTTAAATGTAGCTGAGAAGGGGCTTCTGGTTTGTTAGAGAATATTTCCCAGACTGCTGGTCTACATCCTCACTGCAATTGATGATGACAGACAACAGGAATAATAAATTTAACTTACTTTGAAAAACAACAGTAGTGTTTGTCTGTCTTTGGCTCACTCTTACAGATACAGATTAGCTTTGCTATTCTTTTTTCTGAGACCGTTTAATATTTGTGCACATATATAGTATTTAGAGGTATAGCAGTACTCAATACAAGGTTTTACTATAAAAAGAATTTTCGTGTCTAACCTGATCTCACTTTGTGTGAAATGTACCCACCATCCCACTTAATTTGCACCTATTCAAATGTCAAAAAATGCATCTTGAATGTGACCTGGAATATTCCAGGGTGATAAAGTTTTTAGTCTTCTTTAATGTGGCAGGGATTTTCTCCTTGGCTGTATTGACTCCTTCTGCATTAGATTCTTAACACTCGAGGCTGTAAACTCATTCTTATCTTAGACAAATGGTCATGGTGTTTATCAGAATTTTATTGCTGTGGCAGAGACCTCATCACTGGGATTTTTTAATGGGGTAATTTCATGGCCTGTTTTCAAGGTTATTACTCAGAGCGGCAGATATGTAACAAGGTTTTATTTTTCTTTTATAGTTATTGTCAGAATAGATGAGAACATAGCAGTTTCCATTGCTCAAATGATCATGGCTTGTGGGACTTTTTCATTTGAGATAATTAGAAGATCAAGTTGGAATGTTTAGAAAAATAAATACCCAATGTTGACTCATTAATTGATTTATTCTCTGCTTCAATCATTCGTGTATTCATCACCTGGTGTATAGATAGAAACAGTAGGTAATATTTCCTCACAGAGCTCATATTTTTAGAAGTCACAAATAAATTATAATTTACTTTATTTATTTATTTTTGTGATACTGGGCATTGAACTCAGGGTCTTTAAACTGAACTATATCCCTATCCTTTTAAAATACTTTTTATTTTGAAATAGGGTCTTGCTACACTGCTAAGTTGCCCAGGCTGAGCTCAAATTTGCCATCTTCCTAGTTCAACCTCCATAATTTACTTTAACATATGCATAAATTATAATTTATTTTAACAATGAGAAGAATATTATTTATATGGTATAGAGGAAGGAGAGAGTAACTGTGGGGAAAAGAATTAGCCAAGAGGGCTTCATAGAGGAGTAATCTTTGAGTGAATGTTAAACATTGAATTAAAAGATAAGAGATGACACGTAGTTAGAAAACAAATTATAAAAGATGTTATACTCTTTGTTAAGGAAGTTTGTTTTTGTCCTGTAAGCAATTGTAAGCTCCTGGATAATGTTAACTAAGAAAGAGAGATCAAATTTACATTTTGGAAAGACCTTTTGGCAATGATATAAGAGGATGCACTGGAAGGGAGAGATGGTGTTATGTGTACATGGAATAACAATGGAAAGACTGTGTTTTAAGTGAAGGGGAGTACTTTCGGGGGTTAATGTTAATGTGTCTTTTACTGTAATAATTTTTTATTTGAACATTCACCATAGATTTTGATTACCCCTTATGTGTTTTGAAAATGAATGCAGAGAGAGAATAAGTTTACATTTGAGTGCTTGAGGTTGTGACCCCTGGATAGACAGCTAGACTACTAGATAACCTTGGAATAGGAAATAAAATAAGTCTGGCATGGAGATGTGTTTGGAAATCAAGAAATAAAACCAGAGTAGATGGATGTTTGTAGAGGTCTTCCATCTGTTTTTGTCTTCATACTTTTCATATATGCAGCACTCCAATCTAATGATGCTCATTACAGAATAGGAAAGGCAAGAGGCTTCTCTAAGCTTAGTTAAGAATCACTAGATGCTGCATTGTGAAGTTCTGTATTAATGGAGTAAGAAGGCAAATGTACCAGAGTCTAAGGAAAGAGAAGACTTTGTAGGAAAATGGATGCTACTTGAGACCATGCTATTAAGTGAAATAAATCAGATGTGCAAGACGAAATATCTCATGGTTTCTCTTATATGAGAAGCCAAAAATAAAGAAGGAGCAAAATAAAAGATAGATAAAAGGAAGTAGGATGTTAGATCTTTCTCAAATGGCAAGGGGATCAAGAAATGGGGGAGGGAAGGGGTGGGGAGAGGAAGTAAATGAAAAAATGAATTAAGATGTATTACATAGATGTATCAACTCCCTGAAAATAATGTAAATGTTATGTACTGCGAACATGTACTAATAAAATGTAAATTAAAAAAAGAATGCAAAACTCAATCACTTAAGGGAATAGGTTAGTTTGCTCTAAAACTAGTAAGAAAACCGAGGGGAAATGCTTCTTAACATTGGTTTTGGCAGTGGTTTCTTGCAAAAATGGAACCAACAAAAATAAAAATAGACAAGTGGGACTGCATCAAAATAAGAAGCTTTCTACAGTGCAATTGACACTATCATCAGAGTGAAAAGGTGACCTAACTAATGGAAGAAAACACTTACAATCTATCTGATACAGAGTTAATGCATAGACTATATAAGAAATTGCTGCAATTTAATAGCAAAAAGCCAAAAACCCAATTACAAATTGGACAAAGGACTAGAATATGTATTTTCAAAGAAGAAATACAGATGGTAAACAGGCATACAAAAAGTTGTTCCACATCACTATTCCTCAGGAAAATGCAAATTAAAATCTCAATGAAATACTGCCTCACAGCAGTTAGGATGGCTACAATTAGAAAAACAAATGATAACAAGTGTTTGCACAGGTGTGGAAAAGTTTAAGCTATTGTACACTGCCAACGGAATTTAAAATGATGTGAGGCATTATAAAAAACAGTAATTGCTTGGGGGCTCCTAAAAAATTAAAAAAAGAGCTACCATATGATTCAACAATCCCACTGCTGAGTATATATTCAGAACTGAGATCAGCATCTTGAGAGGTTTATACACTCCTATGTTCATTACAGCATCACTAACAATGGCCAACATTTGGAAACAATGGATGAATGGATAAGAAAATATGGTATATGATGGTATACAATAATGCAGTATTTTTCAACTTTTAAAAAAAAACATGCCATGTGCAACAACACGGTTGAACCTTTCTATTGGATGAAATATTTTAAATGAGATACAGGAAATATATTGTATGATTCCATTTATATGAAATATCCCATGCAGTTAAATTCATAGAGACAGAAAATAGAATGGTAGTTGCTAGTATTTGTGGGAGAAGGAAATGAAAATTTGCCCAAGGTGTGTAAAGTTTCAGCTATACAAGATCAATAAGTCCTAGAGACCCCTATATAGCACAGCACACAGTTAAAAATTCTGAGTTGCACAGCTAAATAATTTGTTTAGAGGGTAGATCTTATGCTGTATTTTTACAAAAACAAAATAGGAGCATGAGGGAACTTTCGGAGGCAATAAATATGTTTATAATCTTAAAGTGGGAATGGTTTTATGGGTACATGTGTACGTCCGAATTCATAGAATTGTATGTGTGCTTTTTAGTATATCAACTAAGCATCAATAAAGATGTTTAAAAGAGAACTTTTTAATTTTTGAAAACATGTGTACAAATAATGATACTTAATCAGATGTCTAATTCTAGTATAAACAGTAACATAGTTTCAAAATGGTTGAGTGCAATTCAGACTCTGAGATTTGGAATGTACACATTGGAAAATAAAATTTGGGGAAGAAAATATAGGTAGAGAAAGAGAGCCAGAGATGAGAACGATGAGAGAGGAAGAGAGAGTGTCTTGGCTACTTTTCATTCATTGCTGAGACAAAATACCTGACACTCAAAATTAGGGAAGGAAAGGTTTATTCTTACAGTTTCTCGGGAGTTTCAGTCCATACTTAGCTGGCTCCAAGGCAGCATGGTGTGGTGGGGCACCCATTCATGGTGGCTGCAAAACAGCAAGGCATGCTGGCGAGAGAGGGCAGAAGAGGGCGGAAGCGAGCAAGAGGAAGCCCTTCCTCATTTACACTGTATCTCAGCTCCATCCCTGGGCGAGTGCAGCACTCACATCACCAGCAAACTGATCCAAGTGCCAGACTCAGCCCCATCAAAAGTATATGAGGACTTGGGGGTACACAGTATCACCCAATACAGAGAAAGAGAGAGTGTGTGAGTGATGAGAGAGAGAGGAAGGGAGAGAGAGAGAGAGAGAGAGAGAGAGAGAGAGAGAGAGAGAGAGAAATAGATCCCTGAAAACCTGAAAATTGGGAAGTAACTGGTAATTGACAGGAAGATTAAAAGCTACAGAGAAGTTGAAGGGACAGAGCACAATGCATAGAAGGGAATACAAGTCTGGACTTTCTTCCCCACCTGATTCTACTGAAGCAAGGTGAGTCCCTGGGGTTCTGGGGGCATCAGGGAGAAGTGACTGGACTGAGTCATGGGTTATTGTGATCTGTAGGGACAGGAGGAGGTCTCACTCCAGCAGGAGTCCTTCCATACACAACAGCTGGAGAAGGATCCTAGTGCAGGTGCCCACCATATCCTTGAAGAGAGTGCAGTGTTGGGCACCGTTCTAAAAAAGGGTTGAGTGTTTGAATCTAGGACTCAGAAAAATTTTGGGATGGCTCCACGTCAGGTTTCCCAGCATTAACCTCTCATAGTGAGGGGGTGAGAGACAGCCACAAGAGACTGCCAAGGACAGGGAGTGGGCTGGAAAGAGACCCCCTGAGAGGTTTGAGCATGGGCCTGGGAAGGATACAGGCCATGCCTACCTGGTCAGAGGCTAAGCCCAACTCAAGTTGCTTTGAGTTTACAAGTCTTGGCATTAGCTATTGAAGCTCTCATGCTACTGTCTGCAACCCACAGGGATCTGGGCTCTGGTTGTCTTCCTTATCAACCAGTGTGAGTGGGAATGTGTCTTGGCTTGGACATTGCCAGTACCTGAGTAAAAAGAGGGACCTCTGGAATGGGTGGGAGCACCTCAGAAAACCACGGGTATTTAGGCTAGGTAGAGAAAACAGAGAATTACTAGACTCCAAAATTGTGGATCCTGGAAGGATGCCACTCATTCAAAAACATAGAGGAAGCCAGGCATGGTGGTGCATGCCTTTAATCCCAGCACTTGGGAGGCTGAGGTAGGAGGAGTGTTGTGAGTTTGAGGCCTGCTTGGGCTACAACATGAGCACAAGGCCAGCCTGAGCTACATAGTGCAACCCTGCCTCAAAAAAACTAGGGCTGGGAGTTTGGCTCAGTGGCTTAAATGCCTATTTGGCAGGAGTGAGGTTGTGAATTTGATCCCTGGTGCCACAAAAAAACAAAAAACAAAAAACACAAAAAACCCCAAAAAAACCCAAAGACAAAAACATAGAGGAGTATTATCCTGGACAGTTTTTTTCTTTTTTCCACTCCCTTTTACTTCTTCACTGGTTTATTGGGGTGTGGGGAATTTTCCCTTGTCCTTTCTCTTTGTCTTTAAAATTTTAAAAAATTTTCAAATTATTTTTGCCCTTTCTTTTTCTTTCCCCTCTCTTTATCCTTTCTCTTTCTCTTATAGTTTTTGCTTATTTTTATTTTCCATGTCTTTTTTCTCCATTTTTCTTTTATCTTATTTCTCATTTGTTTTTTCTTTTACTTTTACCTAATTCTATAAGTATTTTTCTACTCCCTAATAGGATACTTTGTTTCACTTCTATCTCTTCTTTCTCATCTCCTATAATTTACGCTTTCAAATTTTTCTTCTCCTATTCTCCCATTCCCAACTCCTTATATCTTTAATAGTATAACCATTAACCTTTATTAATCTTTAGATAGTTAACTCTATATAGTTACTGTTGAATTTTTTTCAACCATTAGTAGAGATACAATGGTTGCATTTAATACATATTAGCTGTATGTCAGTATCTGGGTTGTCTTAGTGTTTATACTATAATTGTAGACTTCTCTTTTTGTTTAAGTGTGGTACTTTATTGGTTCTTGGTTCTTATGGTATGTCAATAAGTACTTTGTCTTGGACAATATTGCCGCACTTGATTCCCTTGATATTGGCAGGCTTACATAATTGCTGCTAATAATGCATTTTCTTTGTAAGCCAACACCCAGATTACTTTTGTGATATTAATGATACTGGGGTCCATTGCCAGAGAACTGGGTTTTGGGTCAATTGCACTGTAGCCTCCCCTTTCAAATTAGCAGAGGTGGTAGGATCTTGGGACAGAAGCAAAAGACTATAGTTAGCCAAGCCCAAAGCACATCACTGAAAAGCAGACTAAATAAAGAGATCTCCATACTAACAAAAAGGTCTTTCCACTATAAGCCCCACAAACAGCACAAAATAAACAACTAAATAAAAATTCAATAGAAACATGAGACAAGGTGACTGTCTTAGTTACTTTTCTTGTTGCTGAGACAAAATATCCAACACCCACAAGTTAAAGGAGGAAAAATTAATTTCATCTCACAATTTGTAAAGGTTTCAGTTCATAGGTGGCTGGCTCCAAGGCAGGGTGGCATGGCAGAGGGGCATCACAGAGGAGAAACAGTTCATGGCAGGCAGGCAGAAGGCAGCAGCAGCAGGCCTGCCTTCCCTCTTATACCATCCAGGCTATAAGCCTTTTGGTTGGTGCTATCCCATCGGGGGTGAGGTTTCCATTATTCATACCCAGATGTATGCTAAACCAATTTAGTGGACTAATCCAATACCACATGTGCTTAATCCTAGTATCACAGCCTAGATCAGTGATGGTGAATGTTTTAGAGCTTTCAGTGATACCAACAGCCCATAGTTGCCACCACTGCTCTAGATCAAGTTACCTTTGAAAAGCCCCACCTATGAATGCATGAGGCTTTGGGAAGACATGTAGATACAAGTCATAACAGCAATAAAATGCCCCCAAATCTCTTAACTCCCACAAAGCCAACCCAGGAGTCATTGAGGGGGAGAATAGGAAAAGCTGCTCACCTGAATTATTTGAAAAGATAACAGAAGAGATTAAAAAAAGGTCAAAGAGGTGCTGGAGGGGCGACTCACAGGAAGTAAAATAAGCAGATAATGTAAGTAACAAGCAAGATGATCGGGAAATTTTCAGAAGTCACTAATAAAAACCTACCTGATAGCCTCTTTAACAACTGTTGCTGAGAAAGTTGACTACCCACATGCAAGAGATAGATCCATATCTCTCACCATGTACTAAACTAAGCTAAACTAAACTAAAAATAGATTAAAATATAAATATTAAAACAGAAACACTTAATTTGCTGGATGACAAAATTGGTAAAACTAAAAGACATAGGCAAGAACTTTATGAACAGGACCATAACAGCACAAGAAATAATATCTAGAATCAACAAATGGGATCATATCAAATGAGAAACTTCTTCACTGCAAAGGAAACCATGGACAGAGTGAAGAGACAACATAAACAGTGGGAAGAAATTTTTGCCAGTTATTCCTCAAAGAACTAATATTTAGAGTATATAATGATTTAAAAAATAGACCCTCAAAATGAAAAGGCTCTGTAAAAAGCAGGCAACTGTAGTGAAGAGACACTTCTCAGGAGAACTACAAATGGCCAATAAATACATGAAAAAATGTTCAACATCACTGTCCACTTGAGAAATATAAATTAAAACAACACTGAGACTCCATCCACTTCAGAAAGACTGGCTATCATCAAGAAATCAAACAATAATTAATGCTGGTGAGGTTGCAGTTTAAAAGAGATCCTGCCACATTGTTGGTGGGAGTGTACCTTATTGCAACTACTGTGGAAATCAGTCTGGAGATTCCTCAAAAATCTGAAACTAGAAATTCTATTAGAGCCTGCTATTGTACTTCTAAGTGTTATCCTTAAAAAGTTAAAGGAATCATACTACAGTGATACATGCATATTCATGTTTATAGCAGCAGAATTCCCAGTAGCTAAATTTTGTAAGGGGCTTATATACCTATCAATAGATGAATGGTTTAAGAAAATGTGGAATTTATACACAGTGTAGTACTACTTTGGTGTAAAGAATGATAAACTTTAATCATTTGTAGGAAAATGTATGCACCCTAAGTGAAATAAATGAGACATGCAAGTTTAATCACGCGTGGTTTCTCTTATGTGAGAAACCCAAATATAAATAAAAAGCAAGGTAAAAGACAGAGTATAGAAGATAGTGAGGTAGATCATTAGCATATGGAAGGGAACCAAGAGACAGCGGGAGGGAGGGAGGGAGTGAGGGGAGGAAAATGAGATTCCAAAAAAAAAAGGGAAATGTGATGTGTCATGTAACTGAACCAAGTCCGTATGAGAACATGATCATTATGTACTACACACACACACACACACACACACACACACACACACCACACACAAATATATGGGTCCAAGAGATGGAAGGATGGGGAGAGATTATAGGTGAAGGTATAAAATGAATTGAGATATGTCATGTATACGTACCAACTCACCACAATGAATGTGACCATTACGTACAATATACATGTACCAATAAAAAAAGAAGAAAAAGAACATGAATGATCTATAGTCAGCAATAATTGCAAAAAGCCTCCAAGCATTGAAATAAATGTCACAAACTGCTTTGCTAAAACCTTACATGTTTCATAGGCTTATCTTCACTTCACTTTGACCTAGATTTGCTATTTTTAATACCTGCAAGAAGCACTTTGAACATGTATTTTAAATTATTTTATTTAGAATTTGCATAATCATTGTTTCTTTTATACTGATTTTTTAAAACTCTGGTAAAAATAGGGATGCAAAGCCTGCTTTTCTAGAAACAGAATGATATTCTGAAACTACTCAGAATAATATTAGAATTGAAGGTCCATGCACAGATATGATAGTAAAGTTCCTTCTGTCTACCCTGTGACTAACATTTGGTGGATCCAATTTACAAAAACTGCTACATGAGAGCCCGAGAGTGCTACAGCCAGGCTCCCTGCTGTTCCCAGTTTTGCTGTTGTTAATCAGACTTATTGAAATCTCGAGAAGTAGAGATGTTAGGCTGTGGTATACATGGATCAGCAGGGAGAATGAAAGTAGTTAGGTTACCTCTGAAGGGCTTCACAGAAATATTATAGTGAATTCTAAGTAAACATGTTATACATATCTGCCTATGCTTCTATGTGCTTCAGTCCTTTGAGAGTGAGACTGGAAAAGCAAGGGTCCTGCTCTAATCTGCTTGGGGAGATTTTAGAATCCCAATAAGGAGTCTGTCACGGAATTGTACACCTAGGGTAGGTAAGAAGGTTTGGGAGGGTCTAGGTACTAAATCAAGGTGGTTGTAACTTGAAAAGTCAGTGGAGTTGGATGAGAAGTGCCGATAACGAGTGCAGAAAACAGTGGAGATGTTTTTTCTTCTCTTCTTCCCTCACTCTATCCATCTCTGATCTCTTTCCAGTTTGAGAAAGATCTATCTCCCTACTTCCTATTATCTAACTTTTATTTTGTTCTTTATTTACATTTTGAGTTTCTCATATAAGAGAAACTATGCACTATTTAATTTGTATGCCTGATTTATTTCACTTGACGTTATGCAGCTGGGAGGGAAGGGAGGGGAGGGAGAAGGTAGGTAGAATTCAGATATGTTATGTACATATACCAACTTTCTGTGATGGAGGTAATCATTATGTAATGCAAACATGTACCAGTAACAAATTAACAATAGAGAAGAAAATAAAAATAAAACAATGGAAATATCCAAGTTTGCACAGATAGTGTTGAGATAATACCTATATGGGATTCATGAGTGCCTCCTGTAGGTAGGCAGTGCCTAGATGGTCAAAAGCTTTGTTTTCTACTGAGGAATTTAGATTTTTAATTCTGAAGACAAGCCATCTGCTGTGTCATATATTTGGTTTAAATGTAGCATAGAATATTCTGGGTTTTCTATGCATTACTTCTGCATGAATAGCTTTCAGTCGGGTTTATTGATGTATAATTTATGTATATAAAATCCACTGTCTTTTAGAGTAGAGTTCTGTAAGTTTTTTTTTTTTTTTCAGTACTGGGGATCGACCTCACAACCTTGCACCTGCCAGGCAGGCATGTAGGGCACTGAGCCAAACTCCCGGCCCTGAGTTCTGTAAGTTTTGACAAGTGAATACAGTGGCTTAACAACTACCGTAATCAAGTTATGAAATAGTTACATCATGCAACTATTTCTCTTGTGGTCACTTATTTTTTTCACCACGTTAACTCTTTTTTTTAGTTGCCTTAGTTAACTTTATTGGTACATTTTAGATATACATAATGATCACTCCCATCATAGAAAATTTATACCTGCACATCATGATTCTGTTTTGTTCCTCATTTCTTTACCCCACCTTCAATCCCTCTTCCCCCTTGTTATTTATAACAGCTTTGTTTCCATTATTTCCTTCTATTCTCTTTTTTCTTTTCCCTTCCTTCCTTTCCCCCTCCCCCCTCCTTTGTTCTCACCACAGCTTTTGTGCTCCACATTGCTCCTTTATTTCTGTCCCTATAGTTTTGTAATTTGGTGACAGTCATTATGGAAAAGAGTTTCGCGGTGCCTTCTAAAGTCAAATGTACATTCATGATATGATGCAATAATCTCACTCCTAAACATCTACCCTCAAGAAATTGAAACTTACCAGATAAAAATCTGTACATGAAATTTTCTTTTGTGTGGCACTGGGGATCGAACTCACAGTCTCGCACCTGCCAGGCAGGCGCTTAAGCCACTCAGCCAAACTCCCAGCCTGTACATGAATTTTTAACAAGCATTATTCATAGTTGCTCTAAACCGAAAACTAAAATGTCCTGCAATAGGTAAATGACAAACTATGGTATATCTATAAATTGGAATACTACTCAGCAATAAAAAGGAACCAACTACTAATACATGCAGCAATATAAAAGAATATGAACTGCGTTATGGTGAGTGAAGAAGGCAATCTCAAAAAGGCAACATGCAGGATGTTCCATAGTGGGTGTACTATATAGTATTGTATTCTCACCAACAATGTATGGTATTCCATTTACTCCATGTCCTCACTAACACTTGGTAGAGTTAATTGACTTCGACCATCATAATATATTTGTAATACTATCTCCTTGCAGATTTTGTTTGCATTTGTCTAATAACTAATGATGTTGAGCAACTTGTCATGTTTTGATTATTCACATATCTTATTTGGCAAAGAATTTTTCATATCATTTGCCTGTTTTTACTGAGTTGTTTATTTTTAATCAATGGGTGTTGAGAGTTACATATGTCTTCTGTGTACAAGTATTTGTTGTTGTTTTGTTTTGTTTTGTTGAGACAGGGTCTCGCTATGTAGTTCAGGATGGCCTGGATTCACTATGCAGCCTTTGGCTTCAAACTTGAGATGATCCTCCTAAAGCCTCAACCTCCTGTGGATACAATCTTT